>ML784550.1:354481-371936 GCA_009831015.1 Picea engelmannii | reverse complement strand
TTCTAGGAAGGGCAGATCCAAATCCAGACTTGGAAAGATAGAGTGTTGGAATTGTGGGAAGAAAGGACATCTAAAGAAAGACTGCAGAGCTCCAAAGAAACAAAGAGATGGACAGTAGGAGAGAAATCAGGAAGCAAATGTAATAGGTGATGTGTTACAAGATGCTTTGTGTTGAAACAGACCTTGAATTTTTATTCTTAAGGATAAAAGATTTGTAATTTTTGAGTCTTTGCTTTTTTCGGATTTCTTAAAACAAGAATTTCATCACCTATAAATTCGCGATGCCTTTAATTATTTATTTTTGGAAAATGAACGGAAAAAATCTAAATGAATATAAGTTTTCAAAAACTCTTTGAAAAATCTTTTAAACGGGCAGTAATTTAAAATTTACGAATTTTAATTTAAACCTAAAGATATCGGGGTTCGGGGTTTTGCGTAAACAAATGTTTGATGCAAATTGAATTGCGAAACCCCGATCCCCGATTTCCCGATGCTTTAAAACTTAATTAAAACATAAATCACTTAATTCTTAATTAAAATGGTATAAAAGTTAAGTTAATCACGTCGCGATATCGGGATTCACGGTTTTATAAGATCATATAATCTTGTCATCGTGTTTCCCGATTTCCCGATTTCGCGATGCATTTGATCATTAAGTAAAGTTTTGAATTAATCTAATCGCTGCTAAGAATGATTAAGAGTTAAGTAATTACATCGCGATATCGGGATTCGCGATTCCATGAGAGCACGAACTCATGTCATCAGATTTCCCGAAATCCCGATTCCCGATTTTCCAATTAACGAAATCCCGAAAAGGTCTAATCTCGATTAATTAACATAATAAAAATGTTTTAATTTAAAATAATACATCGTGAATTCGACAATCGGAGTTCATCGATGACATATTTCTTCGACATAAAAAGTGTCGAAACTCCGAAATTCAGTTTTTCAAATTTAACTCAAAATCAACGCTAATTAATAATCTTTCTAAACAAGGTTTAAAGTTAATCTTTCTTTGAATATCCATTAATGAATTGTTGTCTGATTAATTAAGTTTCTATTATATTTGAAAACACCGAGAAAGCCTAGGTACAGGCATTAAATGTATATCTTCGAAAATATCTCTTGCATTAAGAGCTTTTATTTTGTGACAGAGGTACGAATCTCCACAGTTTTACGATATATTCGAAGAAAAAGTTCGAAACGTCTGTATTTTCATTTCAAAGCTAAGTCTTCTCATCCACTCTCTGTGACAGATTTTCAAGCTTAACGCAGAGCTATGGCACCCAAAAAAGCTCCGAAGAAAACTGAAGACCAGCAAGAAGGCGATATTATTTCTGATACTTCTCCACTCGGCGTACACTCCATCAAATCGTGGATTGGAATTTCCGAAAAGCTAGAGGATGAGCTTAAATATGCAGCCACTGATTCGGAAAATCACCTCCAAGATATTGCCGAGTCTGAGCTTCATAAGGTTGCTGCACGTCCGAGACTTGTGTCGTATACTGATATGATCAGCTGGGCTCTGGACAAAGTGGATATACCGACAAGAAGCATTCTGAACGATCAAGGAGCTGTCATCGGTTCATTCAGGCCTGAGCACATTCAAGTAATGTATAAGCTCTCGCCCAATTATAGACACACCTTTAATTCTGAGTTTTTAGCCGAATTTCAAAGAAAAGAATGCATTGAAGCGGGACAGACATACCTTGACATGATTAAAGGATGGGCCAGGGATGAAAATAAGTTTAGGGCATATCAACATGGGATTTATGCCACAGCTTCCTTAAATGAATATATGGTTTATGTAGCAATGATGTTATGTAGACTTTTCAGAAGAAAGGATCCTTGTCATTTTCATGCAGACTGAACACCTTTTCTAGAAGAAGTTTCGGAAGGACGCAGTTTCAACTGGCATAAAATTTTGTCAGATAACCTTACAAAAGAGGTTGCAAAGTATAAAGAAGCCAAGTCGAAAGGACAACCAATGTCATTTTATATGTCTGCTTATATTATGGATGCCATTTATTTTATGACTCCTTTCTCACTAATGAATTGGAGTTGGAATGCCTCTTGCCCAGAGCCCGTCCATAAGTACCACTCAGCTCTCTGGGAAGAAAATGCAAAAAACATTTTTTATGATGTTTGTCATTATGTAATTATTCCTCTGCACAAAATATTCTTTGGATGCAAACCCCCTCGCATTTCTGACGCAATCATAGAAAGCCTCAAATCGGTTGCCGACTAGTTTATTGAGAAATTTTTTTCTTATGTTAGGGTTTATGACTGTTCCATTCCGCCTCACGCACTCCTGAAATTTTTACCAGATATACTGGTATGCAGAGAAGTGGCTTATCAGTTAGCCAAAGGTGGTATTGGGTTAGAATTAAAAGCCCTTCAGAAAAAGACATGGCCATCTTTCCCTATTCATATCGGGAAATTTACTTTATTAAACATAGGTCATTCCAAAGCGGAGGCCGAGTCATTGGAGGAAGTTAAGAAAGTAGACATCGAGCACAGGAAACACGACCCTTATCAAATAATTAGTCGGCATTGCATACATTGCAATTTGAAAGCGTACGAACATGAAATTTCTCCTTATGATGATATTTTTAGAAATGTTAAATCTTATGAAGAAGTGCAGAATAGAGTGCAGGCCTTGTCACCTGACTCACAGGTGGGGTTTGCATCTTTTCAACGACACAGGCGAAGCTGCCTGTCGAAGAGTTTACAAGGTGAAATATCAACTTCATTGCCAGAACAGGAAGAAACCCCTCCAGGGTTTGAAACTAATACTCAGAATAAGTCAAGTGACAGAGACAAGTTGAAAGATCCTGAATTACCTCCTCAAAACACAGAGGGTTGTCAAATAAAAGAACCAGGGACAGAAAAGGGAAAAGGACTGGAAACAAGTCCAATAATTCTTAATGATATTCCAGAGAAGATTGGAGGAAATGTTTCAAAGGAACTTGGCAGTCCTATCACAGCTTTGACTCCACTACAGTCTACTTTCGGAACCCCTCATGAAGGAGTTCTATACGTCAGTGATCTGGAGCCGATTTCGAGAGATGAAATCCCCCCATCTGATTATTTTTTCAGCAAAAAGCGAAGAGCTGTTTTGAAACAGGAAATTCATCCTGTAGGAGAAAGATCAATTAAGAAGCATAGAGTTATTATTGATGGGAAGAAACTTAGGAAAGGAGAGTTCGCTACAGAGTTAGCAGGGACAATGGGTGCTATAGCATCGGCTAATATATATTCTGTGGGAAATCTAACAACTATGATTGAGCAAAAAGATCAAGAAATAACCCGGTTGCAAGATCGACTAAAGGAAAATGAAAGAAATATTGGTTGGGGAATACAGAAGGGTCTAGAACAAGCTAGACTCAAAGATATGCAAGAAATCCAAAAGTTGAATAAAAACTTGGATGAGGCAAAACATATGATACAGGTTACTCAAGAACAGGTTCATAAGTTGGGTGAAGAAAATAAATTTTTGCAAAATAAGATTATTTCAATTGCTAACCAGGTAATTGAAATCGAACATTTCAGGACGCAAACATCAGAGATATATGCAAAGATAGAAGAGGAACAACAAAAAGTATTCTGTAATATGGAAATAATCCAGAACTATTTTCAGGAATCAAATATATCTATGGAACAGGTGTTCCAGAAAGAAAGGGAAACAAAAGCAGCGAGGATTACTTTCCAGAAAGTAGTGGATTCCTCTCTAAAAGAAAAAATTGGGAAAAATCAGAAATTATCTATTTCTGAACAAATGAAAGGGGATGTAATGATACAAGTTTGGGAATCGAAATTGGATAATATAAAAGAATCACAAAGGAAGTCAACGAAGACTGTCAAAGAATCTTTAATCTCCTTGAAAAAGATTCATTAAATATTGGGGCAGATGGTTGTTTTGGGTTATTAGGCGAGATCAACATTGTTAGGCATCAGCTGAAGTCAAGAGAAGAGCTCGAAGAAAAGAAAGCAGAAATCTCAAATATTAAATTGGTCAACATTGCAGAAATAAATAATTGGATGGTAGCTTCAAGTTTAGGGTTGGAAAATGTTAAATTCATAGAGAAAACAATAGAAAGTCAGTTGCCAGACTTACAGAGAAGATTTTTCTCTTTCGAAGAAAATGAGATACCTGAGGCTCCCAGGATCTTAATAAACTTTTTAGGCAAATGTGTTCAATACATTGAAGCAGAAAAAGAAAGTTCGTCAACGCAAATTTAAAACTTTTAAAATGTTTTTATTTATTAAAATTTTGAAAGAAATTGTAAACGGTTGACATTATTTCATGTAACCGTAATATTAGGGAGTTGGTTAGTTACCAACAAGAAACTCTGACAGAAATGTATAAATATAGTTTCAAAAGACGGAGCAAGGGCTTCAAAATTTTTGGGAGATAACCATTTTTGTAAATTTAGTGTTGAGGTTCATCGGAATATAAATCGCAAGCAAGATTCTAGATCCTACAAATTTGTAACTATGTGTCTTCCCCTATTTATCATGCTTTGTTAAAATTTTCCCTTCAAAGTGTTTTTTCTCTAACAAGTGAATCAATTTGAATTTATATACATTGTTGTTTATTATTTCAGATTGGTTTGGATGTTGAAAGTATTACAGTCTTTCCTCTGAAATTACTTTAGTGATTTTAAGACCTGTAAAACCTTCTGTTCCTTAATATTTAATTCTGTTAGAAATCTTGTTTTTCTTTCATCATCGTTAATCAAAATATAAGATTCTTTCTCGATAAAAGCCTTATATTTCCCTGTATTGTGTTTCGTTGTTTACAAAATTCAAATTTGTTACAAAACCAGGAAACAGCCTTGAATGTGCTTTTACATTACTGTTATAGATTTTGAAACTGTTTTCATTGATATCATCTCTGGAAGTCTGAAGTAACCAATTGATAAAAAAAACCCTCTTATAAACCTTTTAAACTATATCATCCATGACTGTCCCTAATAGCAGACAACCTAACGTAGAACTGGGCCTTCAGGATCAGACCAGCATTGCCCTAAGTTTATTCAATACTATTTTACAAACACCGACCAATAGGGCTGAACTAGAAAGATCATGGGCTGCTATTGAACGTGACATTAGCATCCAAGAGCAACAGGAAGCTAGATAGAGACAGTTGAGAAACTAAATCTGCTCTTATCTTTCTTTAACTCCTTAATTCCAAATATTTCCTTTAAATTATTTTCGGATGCCTTGACGGTATGTTTATAGCCTTAAAACATAAACTCAGGAACAACATCTTTTTTGGCGCCGTTGCCGGGGAGCGAAGAAACGAATCATTTCCCTGGGAAGAACGACATTGACACTTTCTGTTGTTGATAGTGAACAAGAACAAAAAAATTTCTAAGGCTAAATTATCTTTCACTTGGCGACTCCACATTAAATAAACTGGATAGTAGCCATAAGAACACCAGAAAAAACCCAGATAGCAAACAAACCTCGCCTGTCTCTAATCCGGAAAAAATCTTAAAATCGAGAAAATCAATTAAACAAATCCTTTTATCAACTTATACTATCGATCAACCTAATTTTATACAATCAAACTCATCGGAAACCTTTGAAAGATCACTTTCACTTTCCCCCTCTTTTGATACTTTCTCTTTTCCTGAAGTTTCGTCTCCAGTTTTCTGAGAATCTTCTCCACACACTGTCCAAACTTCAGCCCCAAATTTAACCATGGCGGCACAAGGAGGTGCTGGAGCTGGAGGTGGTCAAGTACCACTTCCCGGAATATTTGCCAAAGTGGCTGCTAGATATGCTCCCCTCGTTCTTCCTGTTCCCCTTCATGATCTTCCTGAGAACTATATGAAGAGCCTCCCGAAGTTTACAGGGGAGGGTGATTTGACTGCACAAGAACATATAAACTTTTTCGATCCATTTGCAGATATACTTGGAATAGAACATGAAGATGTGTATTCTAGATTACTTGTTCAAACTTTTGAGGGACAGGTGAGAACTTGGTTTCGATCCTTACCAACTGGATCATTAAGATCCTATGAAGAGCTTGAGAGTGCATTCATCAGACAATGGGGTGAAAGGAAGGATCACCTCTACTATCTAACCGAATTCGGAGCCCTCAAAAAGAGAAACTCTGATCCAGTTCTAGAATTCATACAAAGGTTTAATAAATTATACAATAAGATTCCAGCTGAAGTTAAACCTTCACAACCTGCAGCAAAAGTAACTTTTGTTGGTGCTTTTGATCCTGACTTTGCTTTATTATTGAGAGAAAGGAGATCATTATATCTCTCTAAAATGCGGGATGACGCAGTTGAAATCGAATCCAATATGATGGCATCAGGTAAGCTTAAAGCAAAGACCGACACTGGAAATAAAGAAAATAAAAAATTTACAGAACAAGGTGGACCTTCAGGGTCAGGAAAATATTCTGGAGATAGAATAGATGAGATGGCTAGGGTCATTCAAAAACTCTCAAACAAAATTTCGAAAATGGAGTTAGAAAAACCCAGAAGAGATAATTTTCCCAGAAAAGATTTTCGAAAAAATCTTGAACCTCAGGGAACACATAAAACGATAAAAAATGAAGATCAAAAAATTCAAGCACCCTTTAAACGTGAAGATTATATTGGAGAGGAAGATTTCGGCGATTTTGAGGCACTAGATGAAGATATTAGTAATCTTGGTGATGATAATAAGTCTCTTTATTTATCTAGACAGGATTATGAAGCATCTTTGAATAAAGAAAGAAAATCAGAAGATAAAGTTAACAATAATGTCACTGATGATTGTACATATCAAAATATCACAGATGATAGTATTGTTGATTTACAAGGAAAATACAATCTAAGACCAAGAAATAAAAATCTCCCTGATGTTCAAACAAAAAAAGGTTTGTTGAGAAATGATACCGATGAGGTAAACCCAAAAGTTGCAGATAAACAGTCTGCAAAAAGAAATACAACTGATAACCCTGTACAGTTAGAACCAGTAGGAACATTCCCTGTAAATACACAAGCTCCGATAAAATAAAATAAGGTTACATCTCAACGTAAAACCGAGAATAAAGGTATGGAAGCCCCAAACATTGAGAATGACAAGGCTCTAGGAAACTTTAACTTGGAAAATGAAATAAGTAAGATCAAAATTCCTATTCCCCTTGTTGAATTAGCAAAAATTCCAGTATACCGAAAACAAATCGCCAAAATGATAAATTTTTCAGAAGATGAAAGTTAGGCTGACACTATTAACTTAGAAGATGATAAGCCTATAATAGTTTTCGGTCCACACGTCGAAGGTGCAAGAGATACAATGGCTCCTTTTTACATTACGCTAACTGTTTTTTATCACCTTTTACATAACTGTATGTTGGATTCTGGAGCTTCCCATAATGTTATGCCAAAGGCAATAATGGAAAAACTTGGTCTCGAAATCACAAGACCCTATGGAGATTTGTATTCTTTCGATTCAAGGAAAGTTAAATGCATAGGGATGATTAAAGACCTAGTGGTAAGTTTGGCCCAGATCCCTGCTAAAAGTATCCTCATGGATGTAGTAGTCGCGGATATCCCCACAAAATATGGAATGCTATTATCTAGATCATGGGGTGCTAATCTTGGAGGGTCCCTCCAGCTAGATATGACATATGCTACAATCCCCGTTTTCGGAGGACAATTCACTCGTTTTTACAGGGAGACTCGGTTGGCATTCACTGTAAGTGACCCAAATAATCCTAATAATCATCCAGTGTATATTGCCGACCAAGATTTAGGAAACTGTATATTATCGTTAGATGATGATTTTGAAATAGATGTAGATGATAAATGTACAGCAGAAAAAATTCAAAAAAAAGAAATAGAAGAAAATGTATATAATACAGGTATATGGAAAATGTTTTTTGATGGTGCTTCCTCCTATCTTGGAGTTGGGGCTGGAGTACTCCTTATTGCTCCTGATGATCAATTTGTGATTCCTTTTTCTTATAGGCTCCAGTGGTATATAGATTGTACAAATAATGTATGTGAATATGAGGCTTTGCTACTCGGTTTAGAAGCTGCTAGAAAAATGAAAATTAAAAAACTTGAAGTCTTTGGTGATGCTGAATTAATCATAAAACAAGTAAATCGAAAATATCAAGCTAAACATCCTAGATTAAGATCTTATAGAAATTGTGTTTGGGATTTAATGGAGAATTTCTTTACTTCTATAAATTTTCATTTCGTCCCTAGATCAGAAAATCAACAGGCTGATGCTTTAGCTAAAGCTGCATCGACTTTTACACCCCCGACGGCTTTTAATTTAAAATACCATATACAAATGAGGCATCGTCCTTCAATACCTAATAATATACAACATTGGCAGGTTTTCGAAGACGATGAACAGCTTATAAAGATTCTTGAATCGTTAGATGAATTTTCAGAAACATATAATGATCAGGAGAATCAAAATGATCCAATTTGGATCATGCAAGAAGGGGAAGATGCAAAAGAATTTCATGATAAGATAGCTAACCACCGGATGCATGTTCTTAAGAATAATCAAATCCCCAAAGGTCTCATCCCTTTGGAAAGACTCTTTAATAAAGATGACATCCCTTCTAAAACCACTCTACAACCTCAACCAGAGGAGGTTGAAGATTGCAACATAGGAACCGAAGATAACCCCAAAATGGTTAAGTTATCTAAATTTTTATTAGTAGAAAACAAAAACAAATACTCGGAGTTGTTGAAAAAATATAAAGATGTGTTTGCCTGGTCATACGAAGATTTGAAAACATGTGATACTTCTGTGATAGAACACAAAATACCACTTAAACCAGGTGTCAAACCTTTCAAACAAAAACTCCGACAGTTTAACCCGATTTTATTACCTGTCATTGAGAAAGAAGTTAAAAAACTTTTAGACGCTAAGATTATTGTTCCCTTAAGATATTCTGATTGGGTAGCTAATCTAGTCCCAGTTAGAAAGAAAAATGGGGAAATTAGATTATGCGTYGACTTCAKAAATTTAAAYAAATCTTCTCTTAAAGATAATTATCCTCTACCAAAAATGGACCACGTTCTTGAAAAAGTAGTAGGGGCTACTAGAATGTCCATGATTGATGGCTTTTCAGGTTATAATCAAATTGTTGTTAGTGAGCCTGACAAGGAAAAAATTGCATTTACCACTCCTTGGGGCACGTTTATGTATGATAAAATGCCATTTGGACTAATGAATGCAGGAGCTACTTTTCAACGAGCGATGGATATTGCTTTTGTCGGCGAACGGGACAAGTTTGTAGTTATATATCTGGATGATCTTACTGTTTTTTCAAAATCAGATGAAGACCATATGATTCATCTCAAACAAACTTTTGAAAAATGTCACAAGTTTGGTCTATCCTTAAATCCTAAAAAGTCTCATTTCGCTATGTAGGAAGGCAAGTTGTTGGGTCATATAGTATCCTGAGATGGAATCGGAATTGACCCTAAAAGAGTAGAGGCTATAGATACATTAGCTATTCCTAGAAATATTAAAGAAATTCAATCATTTTTAGGAAAAATAAATTTCTTGAGAAGATTTGTTCCTAACTTCGCTGAGATTGTTAAGTTGATTACAGATATGCTCAGAAAAAACAACGAAGTAAAGTGGACAGTAGAAGCTAAGGCATCCTTTGCCCATATTAAAAAAGTTATAAGTGAGGCACCAGTACTAGCGAGTCCAGATTATCTTAAAGATTTTCTCTTTTTTTCATTTGCCTCTGAACATACGCTCGCTGCTGTACTCCTTCAGAAGAATGAAGAAGGTTTCGAGCAACCCATAGCCTTCTTTAGTAAAAGCCTCCGAGATGCTGAAATTAAATACAATATAATGGAAAAGCAAGCTTACGCCATGGTAAAAGCATTGAAAGCTTTCAGAACGTATGTATTACATTCTAAAGTCATTGCATATGTACCCACTAGTGCTATAAAGGATATCTTGGTTCAAGCAGACAGTGATGGTAAAAGAGGTAGATGGATTGCAAAAATTCAAGAGTTTGACTTGGAGGTCAAACCAACTAAACTAGTAAAAGGACAGGGTTTAGCTAAACTTCTAGCTGAATCAAATTTCAGGGCTCTTGGGATAAACAGTGCTCAAGAAGAAGAAGGATGGATAGATGTGAATGAAATTGATGACCAAATAATCGAAAACAAGATCAAGGACAAATTCGCTTCGTCAAATTGGTATAAGGACATAGTAACATATTTATTAACTTTGAAATGTCCAGATGATTTGTCACCTTCCAAAGCTAGAACTCTGAAGCTGCATGCAGTTAAATACTGTATTTCCGAGAAACGATTATACTGGAAAGACCCCACTTGGTTTCCTTTTGGTCTGTTTGGTCGAATCAGAAACAAAGGAAGTTATAAGTCAGTTTCATGAAGGAGTCTGCAGGGGACACCATGCTTGGAGAGCAACGACATATAAAATCCTGTGGGCTGGTTACTACTGGCCTAAACTTTTCCCAGATGTAAATGCTAAGGTACGAGCTTGTAGCCCTTGCCAATTTTTTACAGGAAAACATAAGCTACCAACGATGCCATTAGTCCCAGTCAAGACAGAAGCTTCTTTTCAGCAGCGGGGACTTGACTTCATAGGTGAGATAAATCCTCATTCAAGTGCCCAACATAGATGGATTCTGACCGCTACTGACTATTTTACCAAATGGGTGGAAGCTATCCCAACAAGGAAGGCCACTGATTCAGTAGTTATAGACTTTTTAGAAGAAAATATATTATCAAGATTTGGTTGTCCTAGAAAGATAGTTACAGACAATGCACAGGCTTTAAAGTCTATGGCAATGGTCAGTTTTTGCCAGAAATATAATATTGTGTTGGGACATTCCACAACATACTATCCGCAAGGGAATGGACTGGCATAATCTTCTAATAAGAGCTTGATCAGTATAATCAAGAAAGTCTTAAATGAAAATAAAAAATCTTGGCATTTACATTTAAAATATGCTCTATGGGCAAATTGGATGGGCACAAAAAAGTCTATCGATACTTCACCCTTTCAAATGGTTTATGGAACAGATGTAGTGTTGCCCATAAACTTAGCACTTCCTATGATGAAACTATGGCAGGATGAAAAGGAAGAACCAAACCCTCTCACAAGAAGGATAAACCAGCTGATTGAAGTTCAACGACACAGGGATGTAGTAGATGAAAAGTTACAGAAGTACCAGGATAATATGAAGATTTTATTTGATCGCAAGGCCAAGAACATGAACTTTCTCCTAGGAGATTTGGTTTTGAGGTGGGACGCTCAGAAAAAAGATTCAAGAAAAAATGGTAAATTCGATCATATTTGGTATGGACCCTTTAAGGTATCATCTTCTGAAGGAAAAAATTCATTTTTACTGGAAAATTTAGATGGTAAGATCTTGAATGCCCCTGTTAATGGGCGGTTCTTAAAGCATTATATGGAAAAAAAAATATAATAATAATAATAATAATAATAATAATGAAATAAATTTGTATATACCAGTTTCTTTCTCAATTTTTTTTTGAAAACATTTTGATTAAAATTAAAAATTATTTAATTTTCCAAACTATAAATAAATAAATAAATAAATAAAAATCCACAGAGCTTTTTTGAAATTATATCTGAGGTATTCTAGTTTACAGATTGTTGAAAAGTCTCCTTTTAATACCCTCAGTACTATCTTTCACGTTTTCGAACTTTTTTATCAGAGTAGGAGAGATTTTGTATTGTCTTCGAAAATCATCAAATGATTAAATTCAGTTAGGTCAGTTTTCATAGTTTTTCTTTCTGACTAAAAATGGTTAGGTTTGAGTTAATTCTGAATATCTTAAGTTTCTTAACAGTTTGTCTGAACTTTTCAGCTTGCTCAAAAGAAGATCCCCTCAAAATATTTTTCCCTTTTTCTCTACAAACTAAGGGGTTTTGAAGGTTGAGAAAAATTGGTCTAGAATAACCAAAAAAAGTTGACAAACCTCTATTATAAAATTTTACACAGATCACCACCCCTGATATATTAAGTATCACTGATTGCCCCCGCTTCGTAAGCATAAGCTAACTATAAAACAGATGGTGAAAGGAAATTCATAATTGATTGCCCCCATCTAGTCCTACAGACGATGAAAGGAAATTCATTTAAATGATTGCCCTCGTCTAAAAATAAAAGAAATAGATAACTTCACCGGGGTATTGAACAGGCCTGCTGGCAGTGAAGCAATGTCTGAGTATAAAATAAGCACTCGAAGCGGTGAAAGGAAATTCAGTAAAAAGGGACAGATAACTTCACCGGGGTACTGAACAGGCCCGCTGGCAGTGAAGCAATATCTGAGGTGTCTGTAAGGTTGTCATACTTATCTATAATTCTATTCTAGTTATCAATTTCTCAAAGCCAGATATTCATCTTAAGTTAAAATAGAGCTTCCCAGTTTAAAAATTATAAATTTTATTTCGATTGATGCAAGCTGAAATATTCATAATCTGTTGAGTTTCTAAAAGATTGTTCTAATCATCTCAATACTAACCCAATTTTGGAATGGGAAGGGGAATTTTGAAGAAGACTATAACTGAATTTCAAATAAATGAGAAGTTTTGAAAAGGTTTTCAAAGACCTTATATAATCTCTTTTTCTTCTCCTTGATCAGTTTATCAGAGATAAAACCTTGACACCATTTACCCAATGAAGGCACTGAGTCTGCATGTTCTCCTCGTCCCGCAGGGAGACGAGGTCCCCAGTTGGAGCCTATGTTGAAACAGACCTTGAATTTTTATTCTTAAGGATAAAAGATTTGTAATTTTTGAGTCTTTGCTTTTTTCGGATTTCTTAAAACAAGAATTTCATCACCTATAAATTCACGATGCCTTTAATTATTTATTTTTGGAAAATGAACGGAAAAAATCTAAACGAATATAAGTTTTCAAAAACTCTTTGAAAAATCTTTTAAACGGGCAGTAATTTAAAATTTACGAATTTTAATTTAAACCTAAAGATATCGGGGTTCGGGGTTTTGCGTAAACAAATGTTTGATGCAAATTGAATTGCGAAACCCCGATCCCCGATTTTCCGATGCTTTAAAACTTAATTAAAACATAAATCACTTAATTCTTAACTAAAATGGTATAAAAGTTAAGTTAATCACGTCGCGATATCGGGATTCGCGGTTTTATAAGATCATATAATCTTGTCATCATGTTTCCCGATTTCCCGATTTCGCGATGCATTTGATCATTAAGTAAAGTTTTGAATTAATCTAATCACTGCTAAGAATGATTAAGAGTTAAGTAATTACATCGCGATATCGGGATTCGCGATTCCATGAGAGCACGAACTCATGTCATCAGATTTCTCGAAATCATGAATCCCGATTTTCCAATTAACGAAATCCCGAAAAGGTCTAATCTCGATTAATTAACATAATAAAAATGTTTTAATTTAAAATAATACATCGCGATTTCGGCAATCGGAGTTCATCGATGACATATTTCTTCGACATACAAAGTGTCGAAACTCCGAAATTCAGTTTTTCAAATTTAACTCAAAATCAATGCTAATTAATCATCTTTCTAAACAAGGTTTAAAGTTAATCTTTCTTTGAATATCCATTAATGCGTCGTTGTCCGATTAATTAAGTTTCTATTATATTTTAAAATACCGAGAAATCCTAGGTACAGGCATTAAATGCATATCTTCGAAAATATCTCTTGCATTAAGAGCTTTTATTTTGTGACAGAGGTACGAATCTCCATAGTTTTACGATATATTCGAAGAAAAATGTTCGAAACGTCTGTATTTCCATTTCAAAGCTAAGTCTTCTCATCCACTCTCTGTGACAGATTTTCAAGCTTAACACAGAGCTATGGCACCCAAAAAAGCTCCGAAGAAAACTGAAGACCAGCAGGAAGGCGATATTGTTTCTGATACTTCTCCACTCGGCGTACACTCCGTCAAATCGTGGACTAGAATTTCCGAAAAGCTAGAGGATGAGCTTAAATATGCAGCCACTGATTCAGAAAATCACCTCCGAGATATTGCCAAGTCTGAGCTTCATAAGGTTACTGCACGTCCGAGACTTGTGTCGTATACCGATATGATCAGCTGGGCTCTGGACAAAGTGGATATACCGACAAGAAGCATTCTGAACGAGCAAGGAGATGTCATCGGTTCATTCAGGCCTGAGCACATTCAAGTAATGTATAGTCTCTCACCCAATTATAGACACACCTTTAATTCTGAGTTTTTAGCTGAATTTCAAAGAAAAGAATGCATTGAAGCGGGACATACATACCCTGACATGATTAAAGGATGGGCCAGGGATGAAAATAAGTTTAGGGAAGATCAACATGGGATTTATGCCACAGCTTCCTTAAATGAATATATGGTTTATGTAGCAATGATGTTATGTAGACTTTTCAGAAGAAAGGATCCTTGCCATTTTCATGTAGACTGGACACCTTTTCTAGAAGAAGTTTCGGAAGGACGCAGTTTCAACTGGCATAAAATTTTGTCAGATAACCTTACAAAAGAGGTTGCAAAGTATAAAGAATCCAAGTCGAAAGGACAACCAATGTCATTTTATATGTCTGCTTATATTATGGATGCCATTTGTTTTATGACTCCTTTCCCACTAATGAATTGGAGTTGGAATGCCTCTTGCCCAGAGCCCGTTCATAAGTACCACTCAGCTCTCTGGGAAGAAAATGCAAAAAACGATTTTTATGATGTTTGTCATTATGTAATTATTCCTCTGCACAAAATATTCTTTGGATGCAAACCCCCTTGCATTTCTGACGCAATCATAGAAAGCCTCAAATCGGTTGCCGACTGGTTTATTGAGGAAAATTTTTCTTATGTTAGGGTTTATGGCTGTTCCATTCCGCCTCACGCACTCCCGAAGTTTTTACTAGATAGACTGGTATGCAGAGAAGTGGCTTATCAGTTAGCCAAAGGTGGTATTGGGTTAGAATTAAAAGCCCTTCAGAAAAAGACATGGCCATCTTTCCCTGTTCATATTGGGAAATTTACTTTATTAAACATAGGTCATTCCAAAGCAGAGACCGAGTCATTGGAGGAAGTTAAGCTAGTAGACATCGAGCACAGGAAACACGACCCTTATCAAATAATTAGTCAACATTACATACATTGCAATTTGAAAGCGTACAAACATGAAATTTCTCCTTATGATGATATTTTCAGAAATGTTAAATCTTATGAAGAAGTGCAGAATAGAGTGCAGGCCTTGTCACCTGACTCACAGGTGGGGTTTGCATCTTTTCAAGGACACAGGCGAAGCTGCCTGCCGAAGAGTTTACAAGGTGAAATATCAACTTCATTGCCAGAACAGGAAGAAACCCCTCCAGGGTTTGAAAATGATACTCATAATAAGTCAAGTGACAGAGACAAGTTGAAAGATCCTGAATTACCTCCTCAAAACACAGAGGGTTCTCAAATAAAAAAACCAGGGACAGAAAAGGGAAAAGGACTGGAAACAAGTCCAATAATTCTTGATGATATTCCAGAGAAGATTGGAGGAAATGTTTCAAAGGAACTTGGCAGTCCTATCACAGCTTTGACTCCACTACAGTCTACTTTTGGAACCCCTCATGAAGGAGTTCTATACGTCAGTGATCTGGAGCCGATTTCGAGAGATGAAATCCCCCCATCTGATTATTTTTTCAGCAAAAAGCGAAGAGCTGTTTTGAAACAGGAAATTTATCCTGTAGGAGAAAGATCAATTAAGAAGCATAGAGTTATTATTGATGGGAAGAAACTTAAGGAAGGAGAGTTCGCTACAGAGTTAGCAGGGACAATGGGTGCTATAGCATCGGCTAATATATATTCTGTGGGAAATCTAACAACTATGATTGAGCAGAAAGATCAAGAAATAACCCAGTTGCAAGACCGACTAAAGGAAAATGAAAGAAATATTGGCTAGGGAATACAGAAGGGTCTAGAACAAGCTAGACTCAAAGATATGCAAGAAATCCAAAAGTTGAATAAAAACTTGGATGAGGCAAAACATATGATACAGGTTACTCAAGAACAGGTTCATAAGCTGGGTGAAGAAAATATTTTTTTTCAAAATAAGATTATTTCAATTGCTAACCAGGTAATTGAAATCGAACATTTCAGGACGCAAGCATCAGAGATATATGCAAAGATAGAAGAGGAACAACAAAAAATATTCTTTAATTTGGAAATAATCCAGAACTATTTTCAGGAATCAAATATATCTATGGAACAGGTGTTCCAGAAAGAAAGGGAAACAAAAGCAGCGAGGATTACTTTCCAGAAAGCAGTGGATTCCTCTCTAAAAGAAAAAATAGGGAAAAATCAGAAATTATCTATTTCTGAACAAATGAAAGGGGATGTAATGATAAAAGTCCGGGAATCGAAATTGGCTGAATATAAAAGAATCACAAAGGAAGTCAATGAAGACTGTCAAAGAATCTTTAATCTCCTTGAAAAAGATTCATTAAATATTGGGGCAGATGGTTGTTCTGGGTTATTAGGCGAGATCAACATTGTCAGGCATCAACTGAAGTCAAGAGAAGAGCTCGAAGAAAAGAAAGCATAAATCTCAAATATTAAATTGGTCAACATTGCAGAAATAAATAATTGGATGGTAGCTTCAAGTTTAAGGTTGGAAAATGTTAAATTCACAGAGAAAACAATAGAAAGTCAGTTGCCAGACTTACAGAGAAGATTTTTCTCTTTCGAAGCAAATGAGATACCTGAGGCTCCCAGGATCTTAATAAACTTTTTAGGCAAATGTGTTCAATACATTGAAGCAGAAAAAGAAAGTTCGTCACGCAAATTTAAAACTTTTAAAATGTTTTTATTTATTAAAATTTTGAAAGAAATTGTAAACGGTTGACATTATTCCATGTAACCGTAATATTAGGATGTTGGTTAGTTACCAACAAGAAACTCTGACAGAAATGTATAAATATAGTTTCAAAAGACGGAACAAGGGCTTCAAAAATTTTGGGAGATAGCCATTTTTGTAAATTCAGTGTTGAGGTTCATCAGAATATAAATCGCAAGCAAGATTTTGGATCTTTTAAATTTGTAACTATGTGTCTTCCCCTGTTTATCATGCGTTGTTAAAATTTTCCCTTCAAAGTGTTTTTTCTCTAACAAGTGAATCGATTTGAATTTATATACATTGTTGTTTATTATTTCAGATTGGTTTGGATGTTGAAAGTATTATAATCTTTCCTCTGAAATTACTTTAGTGATTTTAAGACCTGTAAAACCTTTTGTTCCTTAATATTTAACTCTGTTAGAAATCTTGTTTTTGTTTCATCATCGTTAATCGAAATATAAGATTCTTTCTCGATAAAAGCCTTATATTTCCCTGTATTGTGTTTCGTTGTTTACAAAATTCAAATTTGTTACAAAACCAGGAAACGACCTTGAATGTGCTTTTACATTACTGTTATAGATTTTGAAACTGTTTTCATT
>ML784550.1:319284-343339 GCA_009831015.1 Picea engelmannii | reverse complement strand
TGTTTTTATAAACATTTTTTTATTATAAACAAGTGTGAAGGTGGCGAGGACGGGGACGGGGAAGAGCAAGTAAGGAATGACCAAGTATGAAAAGCAGTTGGACGGGCTTCAAAATAGGGTTACAAGGGATACTCAGGAGAGGTGAGGGCCCGACGGTCAAATTGTATGTCTCGAAAATTTTGAGTGCAAAATGCGTAAAACAGAAGAGGGCATGATGGGGCACTCCAACGGTCAGTTTGTATATCGCGGAATTCCGGGTGTTGTTTGTAGGTCACAGAACAATGGAAGCGCAATCTTGATCCCTCCTATCTGGGAACCCACAATTGAAAAAGTGGCTAAGTATGGAATAGGGAAATGGTCGGTCAGACTCGTTTTCGCTAATATATTGAAATTTGTAATAGATATCCCATTACCTGGCAAGATCTTTTCTGCATGTTTATTGCAGAATTCCAGGTGTTGTTTACTGGTCATGGAACAATGGAAGCGTAATATTGAGCCCGCATGTCCAAAAACCCGCAATCGAAAAAGTGGCTAAGTATATAATAGGGAAATGGTCAGTCAGACTCATTTTCGCTAATATATTGAAATTTGTAATAGATATCCCATTATCTGGCAAGATCTTTTTTGCATGTTTCTGGACAAGTTGTGTAGGGATAGTCAGTGTGACTGTCTCCTCGAGGCTTTTACTCATTAATGAAAATCTTTACGGTTGTTGCATGGTGAGCCGTTAGCATTAAACCTTAGTTATTGCATACTTGGAAAGAAGTGCGAAGGTGGAGAGCACAGGAAACAACGATTAGGAATTGGATATTTCGTGAACCCACCAACCCTACGATCCATGAAAGAGATTCCAAGAAATGGCCAAGTATGGAAAGTGGACAGACGTGCTTCAAAATGGGGTGACAATAGTTCCCCAGGGGACGTGAGGCCCCGACGGTCAAATTGTATGTCTCAGAACTTTTGAGTGCAAAATGTGTAACATGGAAGAGGGGATGATGTGGGAGTTCGGCAGTAAATTTGTATATCGCGGAAGTTCGGGTGTTGTTTGTAGGTCATAGAACAATGGAAGTGAAATCTAGAGCCTGCCTACCCGAGAATACGCGATCGAAAAAGTGGCTAGGTATGGAATGGGGAAGCGGTCGGTCGGAGTCGCGATATAAAAGAACGACTGCAAATGTGAACCCGTGAGTTCGCTAACCCGCGCAATTAGACATTTTCAGAAAAACGACTAAGCAACTAGAAAGAGAAAGTAGAGGGGAAAAAGAAACGACAATTTGGTTAATTATAGAAGAGGGAAAATAAGGGCTAATATATTCAAATCTGTAATAGATATCCCATTACATGGCAAGATATTTTCTGCATGTTTCTGGACAAGTTATATACTTATTGCATACTTGGAAATAAGTGTGAAGCTGGCGGGCACAAAAAAAAACGATTAGGAATTGGATATTTCCTGAACCCGCCAACCCGACGATTCGCGAAAGAGATTCCAATAAATGGCCAAGTATTGAAAGTGGTCGGATGAGCTTCAAAATAGGGTGACAAGGGTTCCCGAGGAGACGTGAGGCCTTAACGGTGAAATTGTATGTCTCGAAAATTTTGAGTGCAAAATGTGTAACATGAAAGAGGGGACGATGTGGGAGTCTGTAAGTCAATTTGTATATCACGAAAGTTCGGGTGTTGTTTGCAGGTCACGGAACAATGGAAGTGCAATCTAGAGACCACCTGCCTGGGAATCCGCGATCGAAAAAGTGGCTAGGTATGGAATGGGGAAGTGATCGATTGGAATCGTGATATAAAAGCATGAGTGCAAATGTGAACCAGTGAGTCCGCCAACCCGCACAGCTAGACATTTTCGGAAAAAATGACTAAGTAACCAGAAAGAGAAAGTAGAGGGGAAAAAGAAAGAGGAATTTGGTTAAGTATAGAAGAGGGAAAAGAAGGGGATAAAAGAGAGTGGGAAGATAGAAAAGCAAAGGACAATTTTCATAAGTGGGAATTGGTCTCAAACAAATCCCATTGTTGCAAAACCATCATTTTCTAATCCAATATTTTATCCACTTACTCGTTTTCTATTATGCTTGTACCATTAAAAAGGGTGTGAGCAAATGCTTTGTTGAAGATTTGTTTTTATTGCAACTTGTGGGAGTAATTGTGTTCTTGATACATTCTTTAATGACTTGACATATTATTTTAAGTATTAAACTTCTTGCATGATGGTTTGTTAGCATTAAAGCTTAATAATTGCATATCTAGAAATAACAATGACGAAATTGAATTTTAATATTGTGGTTGATTTCATAGCCCCATTTGACTTCAACTACCATATATCAATTTTTTATTTTTTATTTTTTTTTAAATATTCACGAAGAAGAAATTTGGTAATTTCATTAATAAAGTAAAAGTGCTCAAATAGAGGCCAGGGGATGGACAACTAATAAAATGTTTCCTTTTGGAGTAAAGGAATCAAGGAAGCGAAAGGGAGATAAGAGATTGTTTGCTCAACAAGGTTGAGATGAAAACGAAACTTTTTGGGTGGGGCCCTGACTCCCTCATCATGAATTAGTGTTGCTATGTTCTATCTACATTACAAATAGAATTGAATGTTGGTTTGAAACTGTCTGAAATTCATTTATGTTTCCATAGAAGCCTGATGGGATCAACACAATGCATTGTCATATAATTGTTCAATGCTCCATATTAGATCAAATTACTTGAGCCAATACAATATTCAATAATTACGAGACTATCGAACCATGGAAACGAGAAGAGGTGTTAAATCTAGTAAAGAAGCACCAACCAAGATTCCAAGGCAATTTTTTTAATAGTAAATCTATTAAAAAAAATAGTGGGCAATATATATTTATCCATAGACATTGGATTGAGTTCTTTGCACTGAAGCATTGAACATATTTGTCATAAATACAGGTACAGTAGTTACAAAAAAAAAGAAACATGCATACAATTATGTGTTGTTCCTCTAGTGCGACAACATGCAGGAGCCATCAACAAGCTCTTGAACATGCATACAAAACTCATTACCATGCTTTTTTAGGAAGTCCTTGCAGTCTTCTCCTCGAAAGGTCAATGTTGGCTGCCGCAATCTCAATATCTTGAGGAAGACCCGAGGTGACAAAGAAACATGAGAGTGGTTTCGTAGTGGAATAATTCTTTGGCTTGAAACATGTCAACAACACTCCTACTCCTAACACTGGCAACCTAGAGACATTGCAAAGCACCACTGAATTGTACAAATAAGAGGGAAAGGCCCCAGTGAGAAGAGTTTCCAATCTGCGACCACCACTGCCAAGAGCATGACATCCCACATCATCACTCCAATGGCCCATCCCAGTAAGAAAGCAACACAAAATTCTTCAAATGCATGTGGACATAAGAACCCTCCTTGCAGTAAAATTGATAGTTCTCATAAGCTTCCTGTGAGGAAGAAGAGAAAAAATGATGTAGGGCAAGTGGAAGAGCCCGGAACTCAAAGTGAGGACACACCAAGAGACCACCTCCTTACAATCAAAGACTTTAGGGACACAACCTGCATGAGAAATTTGAGAGGTCCAAATTACTTTATTCTTGGCGGAAGGGGACCAAGAGACCCCCTCCTTACAAGCAAAGACTTCAAGGACACAGGTTGCACGAGCAATTCTAGAGGTCCAAATTACTCTGTTATGGGCGGAAGGAGATGAATAGTAGGAGTATGCATTGCACCACTGGGGCTTCTGGTCCTCACCCCCTAAGATGTTAATTGTATATCCAGAGAACATGAGAGTGGTCCTGCAATTGAATAATTATTTGGCTTGAAATATATCTCTGGGCACATCAAGAGACCATTTCCTTACAATCAAAGACTTCAGGGATACAGGCTGCACCAGGGACAAATCCAAACCCAATCCAAAATCCTAAAATTGAAAGGAAATGATACATCTCTGAGGGAGAGGACCGCCATCCGATCCGAGCGACTCAAACTCTCAAGCTGCAAAGCGACTATTGCATTCATCATCATTTTATTTTCTGAAACCCCTTCCTTTGGTCTTGTCAGGGTCGCCATCGTCGAGCCAGGAAGTGCCCCCTGTTATGGTTGATTTCAATTTGGGCGTAGGAGTGGGAACAACGTCTGGATTTCCATCATCCATCGTTGTATCATCATTCATCGACCGCATCAACCTTTGCGTTGGCCATCAACACAGGCGGGCGGGTTGTTTGAGCAAGGGGGGTTTCCTTGGAATTCTTTGGCTTGAAATATATATCTCGGTGCACCAAGGGACCATCTCCTTTTTTTCTTATGGGCGGAAGGAGATGAGTAGTAAGAATATGCCCTGGACTACTGGAACTTCTAGTCATCATGCCTAAAGGTGTTTACTATATCTAGACACAACTATTGTCAAATTGCTGCCATAAGTTAACGAGAATGTCTGTTTGCTCCAGATGATGTTTGAAATAAACATTAGGAAGGGATAATATAACCCTCCACAAATCTTGGTTTAATGAGTATCAATGGGAGATATCCTCGAGCCTTTCGTTGATCAATGACAATTTCTACGGTTCGTGCATAATGAGTTGTTACCATTAAAGGTTACTAATTGCATACTTAGAAAAAAGTGTGAAGGTGGCAGTGACGATGAAGATCGATTAAGGATTAGAGATTTCGTGAAGCCGCCAACCAGACGACGCATGAAAAAGATTCCACGATGCTTGAAATGAACACTCGAAAAGGATAACACAACCCTCCACAAATCTTGGTTTAATTCGTATTAATGACAGATCTCCTCCAGCCTTTCGGACATTAATGACAATCTTAACAGTTCCTGCAGGATGAGATATTAACATTAAAGCTTAATAATCACATATCTAGAAATAAGTGTGAAGGTGGCAGGGATGGCAAAGAGCGATTAAGCATTGGACATTTCGTGAACCCGCCCCGCGAAACAGATTCCAAGAAATGGCCAAGTATGGAAAGCGGTCAGCCGGGCTTCAAAATAGGGTCTTAAGTTATACTCAAGAGACGTGAGGGCCCGATGGTCAAATTGTATGTCTTTAAACTTTTGACTGCAAAATGTGTAACACAGAACAAGGCATAATGAGGGACTTCGATGGTCAATTTGTATATCGTGGAACTTCGGGTGTTGTTTGTAGGTCGCGGAACAATGGAAGCACAATGTTGAGCAAGCCTAGCCGGGAATTGACGATGGAAATAGTGGCCAAGTGTGGAATGGGGGAGCGGTTGGTCAGACTCGTGATATAAAAGCATGAGACATATTTGGAACAAGGCATATTGACAGGCTTCAAAACAGGGCCACAAGTGATACTCAAGAGACGTGAGGGATCGATGGTCAAATTGTATGTCTCCGAACTTTTGATTGCAAAATGTGTAATATGGAACATGGCATAATGACGTACTTCGACGGTCAATTTGTATATCGTGGAACTTCGGGTGCTGTATATAAAAGCATGAGACATGTTCGAAAAAATGACTATGTAACCAGAAAGGGAAAGTAAAGGAGAAAAAGAAAGGGGAATTTGGTTTTCAATTTGTAGATCGGGGAAGCCCGGGTGCTATTTACAGGCGACGAAACAATGGAAATGCAATGTTGAGCCTGCCTGCCCAGGAATCCACGATCCAAAAAGTTGTTGAATATGGAACGGGGAAGTGGTCGGTCGGACTCGTGATATAAAAGATCAATGGAAATCTGAACAAGTGAATCTGCCAACCTGCGCACCTAGACATTTTCCGAAAAATGACTAAGTAACCAGAAAGGGAAAGCAGAGGGCAAAAGAAAGGTGAGATCAATTTTTGGAAGCGGGAATTGGTGTTAAGAAAGCCCCATTGATGGTCTTAACAATAAATATGAAGTGCATTAAACAAGTGAACATGCTCTTCAATTAAGGAAGAGATAAAGTGAGTCATGCTTATACTTTCCAAGATGTGTTTGAATAAGAGAAGCATCGAAAAGCTACAGGAAAATCAATTTTGGGATGTTCAAGTAAAATTATTGTACTATCAACTTCACCATAAGTATAACAATGACGAATTTTAATTTTATTTTTTTGTGGTTGATATGATAGTTCCATTGGACTTCACATAGCATATATCATTTTATTTCAAAATATTTCTGAAGATGAATTTTGGTAATTTCATCGATCAAGTAAAGTGATAAAATGAGCCACACATTACATTTGCTTCGTAGAGCTTACATTAAAAGGCAAAGCAGGTCCTGTATATTCTTTAAGATCATAGAAAAACCGCTAAGATCCTGAATGTATCATTAATTTTCTAGAACCAAGCATACAACCAAGAGCAAAGTAAACACTAAATGTATTGAAAGTCGAGGCACAAGGCAACACATGAACACAGAAGGCACCAAGGGAGATCCCTCAAGGGTCCATAGAGCAGTACGCATCAACCTATGCATCAAACAATTTGATATAAAAAAAACACATGTGGCATTGGTTTTCTCTTACATGTGGGATATGTTCCCATGAGAAAATAATCGGGCCCATGAGAACCCTGAACTACAACACGAAAGCACATGAACAAAAGTCTGCCAAACACAAGACAACACAAAACCAGTGGAGATTGGGCATTGTATCCCAGTTATAACCAAATCCCCAAATGGGCACCAAGAAACTTTCTGATTACTATTTTACCATGAAGCAAGATCACTATGGACATTTGCTTCCGATAGTACTATGTTCTATCATTACCAGTTCTAACAATGCCAAATTTCCAATATTATTGGAAATGCCTGATGGTTCCATTTAGAGGAGTAAGCCATTTTGACGGTTCAAAGGATAGACCTGATTTATTCACAGTTGGATACTTTGTATGGGGTTTGTCCTCGTGCTTCTAATTCATGGACTGAAAAATCTTATGTGCTTCCTATTCAATTTGCCATGGCACTGTAAAAATCTATTCATATCCTCATTGGGTAGCATGGACAGATACACATGAGATTGTTTCGTTTCTTGCCAACGCTTGATATGAAATTTTTATTTATTTTTGGTTCAACCAATATGCAGTATTGCATTGTCCTCATTTAATGTAAATTTGCCATGGATCTAAAAGTCGCGTAACATGTAGACATTGTTTTTCTTTTTTTGTAGGTATACTTCATATGGAAATTATGCTAGCCCAGAAAGCACATCTTGTAACAGAGGTTGTCTAATTGTACAATGTATGATTGTGTTGTTGACGGTTCGGATGGCAGCTTTGAGGCGATGTCTATATATGTAAGGGCATTTTTTACTGCATCGTAGACAATCAATTGTACCATCATTTATGAAAGCAGAGGTAGAAGCAAGAGTGTTTCATTTGACACATACAAGCTCGAAGGGGGTTGAGTATGCATTCATTGCAACCAAAACACCCTCAACCTAGGCACGTGAGCACAATAGTTAATATATTGAACAATATAATATACAACTGCACAACAAAAAAAAACTGCAGAAATATGGTGAAGGCAATTTTTATGAGCAAAGTGTGGATGGAATTGTAGATGTATACACACAACAGTTGTTGAGCTAGTTAGTTTCTTGAGATCCTGTACTATGTTTGTTCGCAATTATGTTACAAATGTTGCTTGGGTTGTGCGAAAGATCCTTTCTTTAACATCTCTTTTCTTTGTTATATTTTTGAAGAGCATAAGTGGAAATTTCCCTTTATGCAATTGTTGTTCCATTGAGGAAAACAAATTTGAATAGGTGTCGAACAATTGCAGTTGCAACATGGAACAATTTAATAATTGTGTAACATAACCAAGATACATGGACATGTGAAAGTAAAGCACAAAATTGGATATGGAGAACGATACCATTGCCTTGTCATTTTCTGACTCTCCATCTTTTATATGGAGAATGTGTTGCGAGCCAAGTTTTCTCGTGAGTGTGACAACTGCACCAATGGTTCTGATTGGGTATGTCTCGTTGCTATGTGAAAGTTGGCTGATTGTTGTGTCCGGTACGAAACGATATTCTGAACAAATCGTGGGAATTTTTTCCACAATACTTGTTTCATTGAGCGATATAATCCGATCACAATCACCACGGTCATATACTATTTTGGGCAATATATTAAAATTTGTAATGGATATCCCATTACCTGGTAAGATCTTTTATGCATGTTTCTGGACAAGTTGTGTAGGGATAGTCAATGTGACTGTCATCATGGCTTCGTTGTCTATCATGTCAGCACACACAATGCATCTAGTTTTGTTTTCCTTGTCCAAGTAAGTGCTATACACGACCATTATGTCCCCAACGAACACTTGTCCAGTTCGGCGACTGTTGAATCCTTCTATTGGTAGTATATTGGGTGTTATAAGTTTAGACCCGGTGACATTTTTTGAACAGGAAAAGTAATGTGAATGGTAGTCTGCATTATTTTTTTGTTTTCTTTTTTTCCTGGAATAAATGTACAAGTAGACACACAACTTGGATGAATTATGGAGGCCAGAGTTTTGTAACCAGACCTCTTAGTTTGCGGAACATGCACTATGTTCGACGTCTCACTTGCACTCGTCGATACTTCTTGTGAACTGCAAAGTATGTGTTGCAAGTGACATCGACATATTTATCATGGCATAGATGAATAAATAGCTCAGGATATTTGTTTGGTAAACATATCAGGAGCACAATGTATGAATCTTTACCTTTGGCCTTGTCGTTATGTTGATGTTTGCGATGATTGACTACTCATGCCCATGTCACTAGTCCAACTTTTTCTAATGCAAGCATGTGTACATGAACATTAGAAGGACTAGATAAGAATATGCATTGTATATTGTCCATAATTGTTCTGAATGTCACATACAGGCTTGAAGGAGATGGAATATGAAATAGGGTGTCAAGGGATACTCGAGAAACATGAGGACCCGACGGTCAAATTGTATGCCTCATAATTTTTTACTGCAAAAACGTGTAACACAGAACATGGCATGATGGGGGAGTCTGGCGAACAATCTGTATATTGTAGAACCCCTGAAGCTAGAGGCACATTCTTGAGCCCACTAGCCTAGGAACCCACGATCGAAAAAGTGGCTAAGTATGGAATGAGGAAGATGTCGGTCGGAGTTGTGATATAGAAGCATGAGTATAAATGTGAACCCGTGAGTCCGCCAACCCACACACCTAGAAATTTTTGGAAAAATGACTAAGCAAAGCAACGAGAAAGCGAAAGTAGATGGGAAAAACAAAGGGGAATTCGGTTACGTATAGAAGAGGGGAAAAAAGGGATAATAGAGAGTGGGAAAATAGAAATGGGGAGGGAAATGTTGAGAAGCGGGAAGTCTCAACAAAGGCCCATTGTTTCCAAATCATCGTTTTCTAGTCCAATATTATATCCACCTACTTGTTTTGTGTGTTTGATTTACTATCACAATTGGTATACCTTTTCGAAGATTGTACTTCAACCTCCTTTGTTGTCGCATATAAGATTTCATCCTCTTGTCCAACTAATCTGTTTCTTTCAATGTAGCAATGCAGAAAATACAGTGGACATGAAGGTAAGTTTGTATGTAGAAATACATGTAAAAAAAAATACAGTTCTATTTATTTCAATGTAGCAACACAAAGAATACAATTGACTAAAAATATTTCTGTGGTTGGGGTTTTCATGATTGATCGGAATGGCCACAGTTTTGTCAATAGACTGTCGACATTTCGGATCCAAATCAGGATCCATCTTCAGGACAATGAGCCTGGGTTCAGATGATGAGAAGATTTGGTTTTAAATAATGGAGTTGAGGTGAAATCTAGGTGTCAGCTAGGTTGTTTGGTAAATTTCTTTTTTAGTGTGATTAAGTTTTATTAGGGTTTTGTTTTAATTTGCTTTGAGATTATTTTAAATTATTATTAAATCAATGTTTATTAATTTTTGTTTTAATTAACTAGAGTCTAGGTAATTAGTAGGGTTTATTTTTAGGTATTTAAGTATATTATTCAGTTATTTTAGGGTTTGCTTATTATTGTTATTTAGGGTTTAATGTTTCTTAAAAAGTTTTTTATTAATTTAAGACTTAAAACTTAGTTATAATCAACTATGTTTATAAGATTATAGGTATAAAGATTTAAGGTTCTTAATAAGCTATCTTGAGCTAAGTTAGTTTTAATTTTATTGTTTAAGATTATGAGCAATTCTATTCCTAAGCCTTTTAATATTCTTTAATGAGAATGTTTATTTTAAAAGTGTTTTATATTTGAGAGTGATTTCTAATTAGGTGGGGTTATTGATAAAATTGGGTTTTAATGAATTAATCTTAAAATTTGAGATAGTTTTTATCAATGATTATTACTGTTTATTGTGAATCAAAGGGAGCCAATTTTCGCTTAGTTCTAACCCACTATCTCTGTTCAGGTTGCTAGGATGTTTACGGATTTCAATGGCTTCTCTAACACGTCGTTTAAAGAGGTGATTTTCTTTGGTGAGGATTTTGGTGTCTTCTAGGCGGATATGGTGTCTTGTTTTAAGGGAGTGTTCAGCTAGAGAAGAGGTGCGGATGCGTTCATTCTTAATGTCAGCTCCATGTTCTTTTATCCTAATCTGGAAGGAGCGACCACTTTCACCGATGTAGCATTTTCCGCATGAGCACTCTGTTTTGTAGATTCCTTTACCTTTGTGAGGGTCGATTTTGTCTTTGACATATCTCATATTATGTTTGATGGTTTCAAGTGGTTTGAAGGTGGTCTTAATCTCTTTTTTGCTGAGGACTCTTGCAATCTTATTGGTCACTCCTTGGATGCAAGGGAGGTAGGAATCTCTATTAGGGTTTTGGTCTTTTGGGATGGTGGGCTTATCACGTGTTTTTTCTAGGGCTCTGTTTATTGCATTCTTAATGTCTTTATGTTTATAACCTATGTTCTTAAAAGTCTTGGTAAGGTGATCTGTTTCTTTTTCTAGGTGTGCTTCATTGGAGATTCTTATGGCTCTAGTGGCTAAAGTTTTTAGGACACCTAGTTTCTGGTTGGGGTGGTGATGGGAGTTTGCATGGAGATAGTTCTCAGTGTGGGTCTTTTTTCTATAAACTGCATGTCCTAGATCCCCATTGCTTTTCCTCTTGATAAGAATGTCTAGAAAGGGGATGCTATCATTCTCTTCGAGTTCCATTGTGAATTTTATTTCTTCGGATATGTTGTTTAGGTGTTGAAAGAAATTTTGTAATTCTTCTTTCCCGTGGGGCCAAAGATCATTGGTGTCATCAACAAATCTTTTCCACCTTAAAGGTTTTAGGGGAAAGGAGTCCAAGGCTCTCTTTTCAAAATTTTCCATAAAAATGTTAGCAACAATGGGGGACAATGGGGAGCCCATTGCTACGCCGCTGGTTTGTTCATAGAATTCTCCTTGATAACTAAAGAAAGTGGAGCATAAGCAGATCTCGGCTAGGTTAGTTGTTTCTGGGTCAGTGACTTCTTTGATAATTTGGATAGCTTCATCTAAAGGGATTTTGGTGAAAAGGGAGACTAACTAAAAACTTATGAGGGTGTCTTGAGGCCTTACTTTTTCATTTTTAATGATTTTAATAAAGTCACTGGAGTCTTTAATGAAAGAGTCAGTGTGGCCTACCAAGGGGCTAAGGATCTTGGCTACGTGTTTAGCTAGCTCATAGGTTGGTGAGCCTATGGTATTCACTATGGGTCTAAGAGGAATATCTTTTTTGTGAATTTTCGGTAGACCGTAGATTCTAGGGGTGATCTCATTGTTTGGGGTTAAACGTTTCTTAGTTCTTTCGTCTAGGTTGGAGCTGTTGATGGCATTCCTTAATTGCTTTATAATCTTCTTAATAGGGTTGCAATTAAGTTTTCTATAGCTGCCACTCCGAGAAAGGTGTTCATTCATTTTCCTATTATAATCATTAAGTTCATAAGGACGGTGGCGCCACCTTTGCCTGCCCTAAGGATCACCAAATTTTCATCGTTTCTTAATTCCTTTAAAGCTGCACGTTCTTCTTTACTCAAATTGCTTTTTGGACGTTTAGCTTTGCGTAGAATCACTGAGCAGTCTTGGCGTATTAGCTCTTTGTCTTTATCGACGAGGTATTGTATGCTATCTTCTACGAAACAAATAATATTATTGATGGGTATGGAAGTTGGGGAGACGACGAAATTAAGTCCTTTCTCTAATATGCCCAGCTCGGCTTTGTTTATTGCGCGCGCAGATAGGTTAACTACCATCATCGTGTTGGTATTTGTGTTGTTGTTTTCGCTATTAAGTAACCATTGTAGCTTGGAGGTGTGCCTGTTCTGAGCTTCTAAATAACTCTTGTTAGCTTTCATGGCTGCAATGACGTCCACTATTTTCCACAGTTCGGGTGCCACAGTTTGTGCTAGTTTCAGGTGGAATCTAAGCGCATTTTTGGATAGGTGTTCCAGATTACACCTATTCTTTCTGATTTTGCCTTTAACGATGGATAACTCTAGTCTAGAGAAGGCTACATTGTTCCATTTGTTTCTGGTTCTGTGTTGGATTTGCGCGAATTTGGGGAGCACGCTTTTATCCCTACATTTTTTAAGAAATTCCAGATCTGCCACTCTTCTCTTTATCTTCACCCGGAGCTTTTCTAAAACGCGAATTTTGTCCAGAGTCTCCCTACCGTACAGGGAAGTAATCTGATTAAAAATATTTTTGTGGTTGGGGTTTTCATGATTGATCGGAATGGCCACAGTTTTGTCAATAGACTGTCGACGTTTTGGATCCAAATCAGGATCCATCTTGAGGACAATGAGCCTGGGTTCAGATGATGAGAAGATTTGGTTTTAAATACTGGAGTTGAGGTGAAATCTAGGTGTCGGCTAGGTTGTTTGGTAAATTTCTTTTTTAGTGTGATTAAGTTTTATTAGGGTTTTGTTTTAATTTTCTTTGACATTATTTTAAATTATTATTAAATCAATGTTTATTAATTTTTGTTTTAATTAACTAGAGTCATTAGTAGGGTTTATTTTTAGGTATTTAAGTAGATTATTCAGTTATTTTAGGGTTTGCTTATTATTGTTATTTAGGGTTTAATGTTTCTTAAAAAGTTTTTTATTAATTTAAGGCTTAAAACTTAGTTATAATCAACTATGTTTATAAGATTATATGTATAAAGATTTTAAGGTTCTTAATAAGTTATCTTGAGCTAGGTTAGTTTTAATTTTATTGTTTAAGATTATGAGCAATTCTATTCCTAAGCCTTTTAATATTCTTTAAAGAGAATGTTTATTTTAAAAGTGTTTTATATTCGAGAGTGATTTCTAATTAGGTGGGGTTATTGATAAAATTGGGTTTTATTGAATTAATCTTAAAATTTGAGATAGTTTTTATCAATGATTATTATTGTTTATTGTGAATCAAAGGGAGCCAGTTTTTGCTTAGTTCTAATCCACTATCTCTGTTCAGGTTGCTAGGATGTTTACGGATTTCAATGGCTTCTCTAACACGCCGTTTAAAGAGGTGATTTTCTTTGGCGAGGATTTTGGTGTCTTCTAGGCTGATATGGTGTCTTGTTTTAAGGGAGTGTTCAACTAGGGCAGAGGTGCGGATGCGTTCATTCTTAATGTCAGCTCCATTTTCTTTTATCCTAATCTGGAAGGAGCGACCAGTTTCACTGATGATCCAGAATTGGATCCAGAAGCCTGACAGGGCTCAAAAAGGCTAAAAAATGAAAGTGCTCAGAATCCGACGAAACCAGCGCCATTGCGTCCGTCTCGTCTTCTTGATTCTGGCCATATGTTTACTTCGTCAAACGGGCTTCGTATGTGAAATATATCGCATTCTGTCCGAATACCCAAACAAGCAAAAAAAAGGGATGACTGTACAGTCTGTACAGTGCCACAAGGCAGGCTGACTGTACAGGCCGTACGACCATACAGCTGACGTGGCAGCTTCTGGTGATGACACGTGGTAGGTGATAGGGAGTACGATAGGTACAGTTGGACCAGTTAGAGGGTGACATGTGTCACCACTTTAACGGTGACACGTGGCACAGGTTGACGTGGCATGGATGACGTCAGCAGGTTGACTGGGCAGGTACGGTGACAGGTGGCAGAGTGCATGGCAGGCACATGGATGAATCAGAGATTGACAGGTGGCAGTTTTTGATTGGTTGTAGAGGTGCCATGTGGCACCCTATGGTTGGCTTGTGGTTTGTATAAAATTATATGGTCTCGACCGGGGTCGAACCCCCGACCTCTCCTCCGGGCTATGGACTGGAAGGACCAGGCTAACCGCCCGCCCCACGGGTGTTTCTTATTAACTATACGACAATTATTTTATTTGAATTGAAGTCATAGATCAATCGGAGGCGGAAAGGGCTGGGGCTTAGCCCCAGCCCATGGTTTCAACCACGGATGTGTCGACTCCCATACGACCCGGCATTTGGCGGATAGGGATTAGCCCTTGGTTCTCGGGCGGTCACACATGACTTGGACCTAATCTGAACAGGGCGCGGAGGTTATGGTAGTTAGCCCGTGGTTCCATATATATGCGTCGAAGACCAGGGGCTGGCAAGAGTGGGAAGGGCCAACGCATAGCCCGAGGGGCTAGCGCTCGACCACATGGCCCCATATGACCCTGCCAAGGGGGTGCGCGCCGGAAAAAAGGGGGCTTATCCCCTATTATTAAACAAAAGTGGGTTTTTGTTAATGTTTATGATTTTTTTATTTGATTTCAGCCTGATATTAATGGATTTTGGTCATTTTTGAGAGATATTGGGCATTTTTGGAGGCCAAATTTTTGGAGGAAGTTGGAGATGGATAACCAACTTCAAATCTATAAAAACCAGGTCTGTTTTAGGCCATGGAGAAAAGTCAGAGCAGAGTTATGCTAAAGGGAAGCCAAGCCAAAGCCATTTTTATGCAGGGAAGCTATTGAGGAGCAGACGCTTGCGGGCCATTTCTGGGAGCTCCGAACATCCGTTTTGCGTGCCGTTTTCTTTGTTGGGTTCTAGAGATCTGGAAGAACATGACCAGATCAGTATTGTAGCCAATTGGCACTGTTGCGATGTACTATTGAGCTTTTGAATAGAAATAAAGAAGCCTCCCCCACAGAGACAAAGGCCTGGAGACGTAGGCAAAGTTGTGCCGAACTCCGTTATCAATTCTCGTGTTATGGTTTGATGTTTATTATTTCATTTCATATCTGCATATGTGTATATGGCTGTCATAATTCCTCTTCTTTCCTCATTATTTCATTAAGCTTCTCAATTGAATAATTAACGCATGCAATTTAAAACTCAACCATAGTCATTAAAAGATCCTACAGATCAAGTGGTATCAGAGCTAGTTGACGTTTGGATTTGAGTTTTGCATGTTAACCAGGGAAAAGCTATAGTGTGGTGAAGGCGAGCTTGTTGCAGAGAATCCATTAATTGGATTGAGAAAGAGAGCTTCTCATAGTGAGAAGATGGCATCGGAAGAAGGGATTTCTCAAGATGAGAAAGAGTTCCGGAAAACATTCCTTGCTATGTCAGAGATGGTGAAAGTTTTGTACGAGGATTACTTGGAACGGAAGAGACTAGTTTTGGGTGAATCTTCAAAGGGAAAAAGTGAAGAGGAAGAGGATCATCCTCAGATTCCTCCTTCACCTCCATCATCACCTCCTTCTTCTCCTTCTTATTCAAGTTCAAGTTCTAAATCTAATGGAAAGAAAAATGTTTATAAGCGTAAGAATGGAATGCCATTGTTAAAACTTGATGTTAAATTTGAGTTACCCATATATGATGGTGAAGTAAATGCAGAGAAACTTGACAATTGGATCAGCTAGATTGAGGTATACTGCAGTGTGCAATAGATCAAGGATGAGGCCACACAAATCAAGTTGGCATCTTTGAGACTTGCAGGTACAACTCTCATCTGGTGGTAAAGCAAGCTGCAAAAGGGAACACAACAAGTGGGTAATGTATTTCCATCATGGAAGTGTTTCATTTATGCACTTAGGAAACAATTCTATCCTTTGGGTTATAAAGAAAAAGCATTAATTGAATGGCAATCTTTAAAACTAAGAAAAGGACAAACAGTGCAAGAATACACCGACGGATTTCGAAAAATGGTATTAATGTTAGATATCCCTTTACAAACACAAGAAACTCTTATGAAGTATATAGGAGGTTTACCTGCGCATATTATAAACACTGTTTTCATGTTTGGACCCACTAACCTTGATGAGGTTTCTATTCAAGCAACGTATATTGAAGTAGGGAAAGCAGGTGTGTCAGGGGAATCATCGTCTTCAAGGAAAGAGGACAAGAGGAAAAGGCATGGAAAGAATGCAAATGCAGTGATGAGGAAGGAAGGAAATCCCTCTTGCAAGCATTGCAAGAAAGAGGGACATGATGAGGACAAATGTTGGCAGTTGCATCCCGAGAAGAGGCCAAAGTGGTTCAGGGAAAAGAAGGGAATGTAGACAGTGGCAACGACGACAAAACCCACAGACTTGGGATCGGATTCAGGTGATGAATCAAATATCTCATTGGTTGGTATGACATGTAAAATTGGTGAAGACATTGGTTGTAGAAGCAAGTTGTTTCATATAAGGGTAATCATTCGACACACTAAGATAGATACATTAATCGACAGTGGATCTCAATCTAATCTAATCTCAGAAGAATTGGTTAAGCAATTGGGATTAAAAACACAAGTACATCATAAGCCTTACACACTTAAATGGATAAGCAATCATCATCAAATGCACATAACAAAGCAGTGCACAATCAAATTTTCAATTTCATCTAAGTATGTGGATGAGGTAACATGTGATGTAGTGCCGTTAAGAGAATGTGGAATGGTCTTAGGTTGTCCATACTTATATGATCGTAAGGCAATCTTCTACAGAACAAAGAATCAATATCAATTCACCAAAGCAGGTCAAGATTATGTGGTTCATGCTCATCATGTTAAAGCAAATAAAACACTTCAAACAATGGAACAGTTAAAGAAGGCAGCGCAAGCAAGCAACAAACCAATAATTGTTTCAAATGAAGTAATCGATCTTAAGAAAGAACAATAAATGATTGTTGAATGGAAAATCAATCATAAATTGCTTCAAGAAAAGCTCATGTCGTGCAAATATTTCAAGTATATTAGTTCATTTGCAGTCATCTTTTTGATGCTATCATTAGTAATGTTGTCTACATGGATGATAGTGGCTTCAGTAAGATGTAACAGGGTTCAAATGGCTAGCAATATACTGTCAGTTGTCATGATTGTGTTACAGTTGATCTTGATGAGATAGGTGCACAGGACAGAGTTCAGAGACAGAGGACAAGTCGGGTGGCCTATCCCGAGCTTGTTGACTGGTCAGTAACCTTTTGGGGACCAAAAGGTCTTTTAGTGGGGAGGTGTGATCCAGAATTGGATCTAGAAGCCTGACAGGGCTAAAAAAGGCTAAAAAATGAAAGTGCTTAGAATTCGACGGAACCAGCGCCATTGCGTCCGTCTCGTCTTCCTAAATCTGGCCATATATTTACTTCGTCAAACGGGCTTCGTATGCAAAAGATATCGCATTCTGTCCGAAAACCCAAACAGGCAAAAAAAAGGGATGACTGTACAGTCCGTACAGTGCCACATGGCAGGCTGACTGTACAGGCCATACGACCATACAACTGATGTGGCAGCTTCTTGTGACAACACGTGGCAGGTGACAGGGAGTACGGTAGGTACAGGTGGACCAATCAGAGGGTGACACGTGTCACCACTGTAAGGGTGACACATGGCATAGGCTGACGTGGAATGGATGACGTCAGCAGGTTGACTGGGTAGGTACGGTGACAGGTGGCAGAGTACGTGGCAGGCACATAGACGAATCAGAGATTGATAGGTGGCAGTTTTTGATTGGTTGGAGAGGTGCCACGTGGCCCAGTCATGGGCTGCCACATGGCACCCTATGGTTGGTTCGTGGTTTGTATAAAATTATATGGTCTCCACCAGGGTCGAACCCTCGACCTCTCCTTCGGGCTATGGACTGGCAGGACCGGGCTAACCGCCCACCCCACGGGTGTTTCTTATTAACTATATGGCAATTATTTTATTTGAATTGAAGTCATAGATCAATCGGAGGCGGAAAGGGCTGGGGCTTAGCCCCATCCCATGGTTTCAACCACGGATGTGTCGACTCCCATACGACCCGACATTTGGTGGATAGGGATCAACCCTTGGTTCTCGGGTGGTCACACATGACCCGGACCTAATCCGAACAGGGCATGGGGGTTATGGAAGTTAGCCCATGGTTCCATATATATGCGTCGAAGACCAGGGGCTGGCGAGAGTGGGAAGGGCCAGCGCATAGCCCGAGGGGCTAACGCTCGACCACATGGCCCCATATGACCCTGCCAAGGGGGCGCGCGCCGAAAAAAGGGGGCTTATCCCCTATTATTAAACAAAAGTGGGTTTTTGCTAATGTTTATGATTTTTTTGTTTGATTTCAGCCTGATATTAATGGATTTTGGTCATTTTTGGGAGATATTGGGCATTTTTGGAGGCCAAATTTTGGGAGGAAGTTGGAGATGGATAACCAACTTCATATCTATAAAAACCAGGTCTGTTTGAGGCCATGGAGAACAGTCAGAGCAGAGTTATGCTGAAGGGAAGCCAAGCCAAAGCCATTTTTATGCAGGGAAGCTATTGAGGAGCAGACGCTTGTACGCCATTTCTAGGAGCTCCGAACATCCATTTTGAGTGTCATTTTCTTTGCTGGGTTCTAGAGATCTGGAAGAACATGACCAGATCAGTCTTGTAGCCAATTGGCACTGCTGCGATGTACTATTGAGATTTTGAACATAAATAAAGAAGCCTCCCCCACAGAGACAAAGGCCCAGAGACGTAGGCAAAGTTGTGCCGAACTCCGTTATCAATTCTCGTGTTATGGTTTGCTGTTTATTATTTCATTTCATATCTGCATATGTGTATATGGCTGTCATAATTCCTCTTCTTTCCTCTTTCTTTCATTAATCTTCTCAATTGGATAATTAATGCATGCAATTTAAAACTCAATCATAGTCATTAAAAGATCCTACAGATCAACTGATGTAGCATTTTCCGCATGAGCACTCTATTTTGTAGATTCTTTTACCTTTGTGAGGGTCAATTTTGTCTTTGACGGATCTCATATTATGTTTGATGGTTTCAAGTGGTTTGAAGGAGGTCTTAATCTCTTTTTTGCTGAGGACTCTTGCAATCTTATCGGTCACTCCTTGGATGTAAGGGAGGCAGGCATCTTTATTAGGGTTCTGGTCTTTTGGGATGGTGGGCTTATCGCATGTTTTTTCTAGGGCTCTATTTATTGCATTATTAATGTCTTTGTGTTTATAACCTATGTTCTTAAAAGTCTTGGTAAGGTGATCTGTTTCTTTTTCTATGTGTGCTTCATCGAAGATTCTTATGGCTCTAGTGGCTAAAGTTTTTAGGACACCTAGTTTCTGGTTGGGCTGGTGATGGGAGTTTGCGTGGAGATAGTTCTCAGTGTGGGTCTTTTTTCTATAAACTGCATGTCCTAGATCCCCATTGCTTTTCCTCTTGATAAGAACGTCTAGAAAGGGGATGCTATCATTCTCTTCGAGTTCCATTGTGAATTTTATTTCTTCGAAATATACAGACAATAAATGAAATACCAAACAATGGAATATGAAATAAGAGTAGAAGCATGCACCTTTGTGTCTCCTCTTCTACATTTGTGGTAAAGAGTCCCTTGTCTTCTTCAGTTATTCTGTTTGTTTCAATGTAGCAATGCAGAAAATACAATGGACATGAAGATAAGTTGGTATGTAGGAAGACATGTAAAAAAATAAATACAGTTCTATTTATTTTAATGTAGCAGCACAAAGAATACAATTGACATGAAGATAAGTTATTATGTAGGATTAAGATATGTAGTATCTACATACAATAAATTAGGTGCAAAGCAGTAGAACAAATATACATACAATAAATGAAATACAAAACAATGGAATATGAAATAAGAGTAGAAGCATGCACCTTTGTATATCCTCTTCTACATTTGTGGTAAAGAGTCCTTCGTCTTCTCCAGTTATTCTATTTGTTTCAATGTGGGAATGCACAAAATACAATGAACATGAATGTAAGTTGGTATGCAATGGAGAACAAGTAATATGTACATATAGTAAATGAGAATCAAATGAATAGAATAAAAGAGAGATAGAAACATGAACCTTTGCTTTTCTTGATCCATGGTTGTAATTATATACAATGTTTCCTGTCCAAAATATATTACAAGCCAACAAATATTAAGAAATCGGATGGTCGTAGCTGAATGATTTGGTTTTGTGCAACAAAGTATCTAGATATGATTTGAGACATGGAAATACAATTTTGCAATATCTTTGATGTATATTTCATAATTCAAGTTCAAGACAAATTGTATCGTGGTCAAACCAGTTTGTGTATAAGATAAAGAGGATGTATTATGATATGGGCACATTTCACCATATATGGTTAATAAGTGCTTTTTGTACATGTTTTATCTTAACCAAAAGAAAGCAGACATTGTAATTGCACATGTAGTTTTCCAATTATTTTTCATGGCACTATTTTGTAGCATGTCAACACTGAAGTATCCTAGAATGACAATGGTTTCATCCATATGTAAATGGTGTGATGCATTTGAGAACACATTCATTATGTTAGCAATGTTGCACACGAAGTGGCATAGAGATTGAATATCGCAATTTGCAATCCACAGAATTCTACTCTTGCTAGCACTATCTCAGCATCTTTTTCTTCTACAAGAACATTTTGCAAAGGCATGTAGGTATGATTTAGAGTTTGGAGAAAAAATTGGAGAAAAATTTAAGAGCAGAATGGAAAGATATGCCAATTTTGTGCAATTTTGTTGCAGCCTAGGCACCTTTGTACCATACCTATCCCTTCTACAACTACATGCTATTTTATTCTACAAGAACATTCTGCAAAGGAAACAAGCTTGACATCGTATTTTTCATGCAAAAGATACGGGTTCGATTCTCGTACAAGATAGGCAGGTATGGGTTAGGTGCTAGATTTCCACTTCATCACACACAACAAAGGACTGAGATTTGCAATGCTAGAAAAAATGATAGCTAGGTGCACACGACATTGGCATGGACATGGTGCAGAGTCTCAGGAAAAAGTTGGAGGAAAATTTAAGAGCAGGAGAAAAAGATATGCCAACCTCTATGGAAATTGTGCAGGACAAGAAAGATGAATAAATACTTAAACATTCTTACTTGCAAAATGAAAACAACCAATAGTAAACAACGAATACGAATGAAAGTATGTTATTGAAACTTACTCATTAATGATGAACGACATAACCGCATGTCCACTTGCAGGTGCAAGAATTGAACACTGCGAAGTGCAAAAAATAGCTCCAACTGCTGGTGCAGGACCCCAACCTTTCAAAGTTGAAGGAAACAAAAGCAACCAGCAAGAAACAAACCAGTGAGAAAGCACCAATAGGCCCAACTGCAGCTGCAGGACCTCAAACTTGCACAGTTGAACCAAACAACAACAAGCATCAACCAATGAACCAACGAACCAGAGAACAAGCAACAACCAGTGAACCAGTAAACAATATATGTATCTTCAATGATGACCAAATTGCATTCCAAACATAGAAGAAATTTGAAACATATGACGACCATGCGAGTTAAAATACTTAAACATTCTTACTTGCAAACTGCAAACAATAAACAACAAAGAATGAATACGAATGAAATTATGGTATCGAAATTTACTCAGCAACGATGAACGACAAAAGCGCAGGTCGAATTGTGGGTGTAGGACTTGAACCCCGTAAAGTCAAAAAACAACTCCAACTACGGGTGCAGGACCCCAACCTTGCAAAGTTGAAGCAAACAAAAGCAAACAACAAGTACCAACAGGTCCAACTGCAGGAGTAGGACCTCAACCTTGCAAAGTTGAACCAAATAACAACAAGCAACAACCGATGAACCAACGAACCAACTAACAAGAAGTAGCCAGTGAACCAGTAAACAATATATGTATCTTCAATGATGACTAAATTGCATTCGAAGCATAGAAGAAGTATAAAACATATGATGGCTATGCGACTAGAGGTGGACAACAATATTGTCCAAATTCACTACAACATTGTATGGAAAAATTCGAGGAAAAATGCACTGTGAGAAGCCTATTTAAGTAAACATTTAAGGTTGTCAGGGTTGTTTAAGGGCCTCGCGCTATGCAAACATTTAAGTTGTCATGATTGTTTAAGGGCCTCATGCTATGTAAACATTTAAGTTGACATGCCTATTCAAGTACCTCAAAAAGAGTGTCAATGCTCAAAACTTTTGGTATGCAAACATTTCAATACAAATAGAAATAATAAAAAAATTAAAAAAAAGTGTTGATGCTCAGAACTTTCGGTATGTAAACATTTCAATAAAAATAAAAAAATTAAAAAAGAGCGTCCATGCTCAAAACTTTGGATATCTAAACATTTACAACATTGGGGACAACGAAGTTGGCAATAAGACTTCGAATCTATTCTCCAATGAGACGATGACATATAACGTTTTTTTTTATTATATAAAAAATAATGTTTTTACTTCTATAGTTTGAACAATACAGATGATGCAAAAATTTATAGTCAAAAGACATATTAATACGAAGTCAGCGAATTATTGATCACTATTGTCCCTCTACGCCTTCGGCAGGGACTAAAAATGGCTTTTATCACAAAAATATAATGTGCAAAGATTGTTTTGTTGGTTTTAGATTTTATAAAGGATAGGAGCAAATTACAAATGTATATAATGTATATAAGGGATAATCTAAGTGGAAGCATATCAAAATGGTTGGATGAATTATGTAAGTTAAAAAAGTATGAGATATCACTTATTAAAATGTACTACATACGTATTTATCTTTACATGGTACTTATCTATTTTTATAAGCGGTAAAAAATGATACACTTATTTTATAATAAAATAAGATTTTGACTTTTTATTTGAATTATTTGTGTTAGTATATCTTTAATAATAAAATGAAAATATTTTAATGAACTAATAAAAATAAATTTGTAATTTTGAATGATTATAATGTATATAATATGGTAAAATTAATTTTGAAAATGATTGATGATGGATGTGGTAAAATGTTAAGTGTATGTACATTTATTTATGTTGAAGAGATAAGGTTTGTTTATATCAATAAAGTGAGCAGACTTTTTTTTAAATTTTTTTTGAAAAAGTGGTGGGAGTTTTCTTCTGCTTTCTAACATAAAATTCACTAACTTGGTCCACACGTCATTCTTCCTTTCTCTCTTCAGCAATGGGCGGGAATCTATTTTTAAAACCTACAACTCCCTAACAATGGCGGTTGGGTTGGCCAACCTCACCTTCAGACTTAGCAGGGGGTCACTTACCTCGTCTTACTCCCCTCCTTTCCTTTTCCAATGGCGCATTGGCCGCTAACCTTAGAAAACTCTTCCCCCTATAGCGGTGGACCCACTATCCCCTCCCCCCTGCCGAACTTCTCGATTCTACCTGACTCCTTTGTCTTTTCACTGCAGTTACTACACTACCTGTCCGGATTGTCACCACCCTGGAGGTCTTAAACTTCGTTGTGTACCCATTTTCCTCAGACTACACTCCCGACTGCAACAACCTCAGTGGATTATAGGTGGAATAGGGCGAAGCACCCATGCTACGCGCACCCATGGAGGCTAAAGTCAGGGCACTCATGGGTGATGCTGACAAAGCACTTTGGTGTAGCACGAGACTCTTCTCCTCTGTGGACGAGCTCACCCGACATGTGTGTAGTAACTCTACCTTGCCAAGGGATTCAAGCCTTCATTTTTCTCCCGGTCTACCTTCATCCAATGTCATTTCTCTGGTTCCTTCCACAGCTTGTGCATCTACCATTGCGAACTCTTGGCAGACACAGTCCTTCCCCTCTGCTAACACTACTCCTCCCTCAGCTACTGTGTTAAGAACCAAACATCAATATAGCATAGAAAAACCTCAGGAAAAGTACTCAACGCCTTGAAAAAGAGATAATTTCAGATAATAAGCCTCTTCGAGGGGGCAACCTCCTTTTACCCCACTTAAATGTTCAAGTACAA
>ML784550.1:240376-290122 GCA_009831015.1 Picea engelmannii | reverse complement strand
AGAAGGAAGCACCAACTCCCTGTGTTCAAGCACCCACTTGAACCTATGAGGACAACAGTCCTCCCTAGAACCTCCCATCCACCCTGAAATATAAATCTTTGCTACTGAAACTTATTACAGTGATATGATGTTCAACAGTGGCTTACCAGACTCATCACTGTTCTGTTGCTTTTTGTTGCTTTGTCTGACTCACTGTCTTCCTGCGCACTTGACTTGCGTTGTCTGTTCTTCTGCCATTTATACTCTCTGCACCATGTCCCTTTAGTGCAACCTTCCTCTATTGTGTATTTCTACTCCTGCACTCTGCCTCCTTGCTCACACTTCAATCCTTCTACACAACGACCACAACAACTCCAACAACAACGACAACCCCGTCTCTTCTCTGCACCGTGTATATATATATAGCTTCTGTGCATCTTGTGCATGCAATATTCGCCATTCCTCTGCATGATCATACCGCACCAATCTCCTCCACATCTCAAGTGCTCTGCATGATCATCATCGCGACTCTTCAACTTCTCTGGCAGTTCAACCCCTGTGTCTATCATCACTAGGTGTTAAGCTGAGATTCCTTTTTCTCTCTGGCAGTTGAGACTCTTCGTCTTCTCTGTTACAGTCGAGCTCATCCTTTCTATTTTAGTTACGAGCTCAAACCCTTATCCAGCTGTCAATTTCCTCCACGAATCGTCTTCATTCCACTGGCAGATTCCATGTGACTCTTCAGCTCCTTTGGAAATCACACCAAAGTCTCTTCGCATCCTCTGGTAGAAACCATCAATGGTTTCTAGCAGTTTCACCGTGTCATGCAACAGTAGCCCTCCGATCTTGTTCAAATTCATCTGCACCGTTGGATTGATTCCATGGGATCTTGCATTCATTTTGGCATTTTGGCATTCGACAATTCTATGCTGAGTGTCTCGAAACTTCATTTCACGATCTCCGAAGTTCTGATACAGAACTTTTCTGCACTAGCTCCTTCCCCAATATGGCTATGGTCATAACCAAGCCCCTATGCAAAAAGCGCTTTTCGCGAATTCTTGTTTCGTGGATCTGGAGATGAGGCATCTCGACTTTCCAAGTCGCGATCTTCGAAACCCCCAAATGGAGCTTATCTGGACTGACTCCTTCCCTTCTCGTGACCATGGACTGTGACCACAACCTTATGCATAAGGCGCTTTCGCGATTTCACATTTCGTGAGTCTGGAGATGAGACATCTCGACTCTCCAAGTCGCGATCCCCGATACCCCGAAATGGCGTGGGATCAACGGTCCTAATCAGAGCTTGATTCAACGGTGGCGATTGAATCGCAATTTCGCATATCGCGAAATCGACATTCTTGTTGCATTGTTTACTTGCCTCTCCATGTTGCGATCCTCGAAACTCCGATATGGAGTTAGATCAATGGTCCAGATCTGAGCTTGATTCTACGGCTGTAATTGAATCACAATTTCGCATATCACGAAATTGACATTCTTGTTGCATTGTTTACTTGCCACTCCATGTTGCGATCCCCGAAACTCCGACACGGACTGGAATCAACGGTCCAGATCAAAGCTTGATCTGACGGCTCAGATTACCTCGCGATTTCACATATCGCGATATTGGGATTCCTGATGTTAATAATATTTGACATGTTCAACTCGCGATCCTCGAAACTTCGACATGGACTGGGATCAACGGTCCAGATTCAACCTCGATCTGACGGCTCAGATTTAAGTCGCGATTTCACATATCGCGATTACGCCCGCTTCTCCTTGTTATACTTTAAAAGGTGTGTAGGTTCTCCTTGATCCAATGATGGTCGGGTCCTGCGCTCGGATCTAACGTCTGAGATCTGTCCTCCTGTTCAACGCTCTTCTTGTCTATATTCTGATATGATGGCCCTCGTTGTTTCAGGAATTTTGAATGAGATCCAACGATCAGAAATGCTTCTCGGGCCTTCGATCATTTTATCAATGTTGCGTTGCCTTCGATCATTCGATCTTCCTGGACTTATCTTCTATTTTCCTGTTGATCATCGCTGTTGTACTCTAGCCATCATCAGTGCTGTACTTGCCATCAATGACAAGCATATGCTACCTGTTAAACATTTTCCAACATAAAATAATAGTAATGCTTTATTTAAGTATCATTTTAATGATGATTATTGGTAAAAAGAATACACATTATATTTTATTCTTATCATTCATATTTTAAAGATAAATTTAACACTCATGGAGTCAATTCATTTCTACTATATTTTAGTAAAACTCTCCATGCATGCCACTAATAAGATTTGAACTTTTGAGTTGAAAAAAAAAATTGAAACCAACGATTTGATTGGTAAAGTCTACGAAGGTATACATACCCTACCCTCCTCTGGATTTGAACTTATGACCTCTTAAGAGGAAACACATGTTTTTAACTATTAGGCCCACTCAGGCTATATGATTGAAACAAACAAAGAAACTTGTCTTGTTCATAGAAATTAAACTATCGAAAGAAACAGAAAAAAAAATGAGTTATGGGTAAAAATCCACAATTACTTTTAACAAATTACTTTTAACACTGCAATTGATAAAATTAAAATTGAACTATTAAAACAAACAAAGAAAAATGAATTAAGGGTAAATATTCACAACTACTTTTAACATTGTAATTATAATGATTATTAAGAAAGTTGACATTGTAATGTTAATTACTTTTAACATTGTAATTATAATTATAGTAATTATCATAAAAAGTTGAAATTGAACTATTAAAACAAACAAAGAAAAATTAAGGGTAAAAATCCACAACTACTTTTAACATTGTAAACAACTACTTTTAACATTGTAATTATAGTGATTATTAAGAAAGTTGACATTGTAATGTTAATGATCATTAAATAAAGTTATAAATAAATTAATATTGTTTTATTGTGTATGGTAAATTATGGGAAGTATACAACATCTAAAAGATAAAATAATAGGTTATAATAAAATATGATATAATATATATAGTGAGTATGAATATAATTGGATTTGCAATAGTTAAAGTGTATTGTAAGTAATACTTATATAATAATAATATAATATAATAGGCTGTCTATTATATGGTTGGAGCAAAGGTAATCATATTCTTATGAATATATTTTGTGTTAAACGGACCAAATATCCCATTTAAATAGGAGTGGATCACATTTTCATAAAATACATTTTAAGAACCAAGAAAAATGTTGGGATAATAATACTTTATTTTCATTTGAAATTTTTTATAAGTTTTCTTTCTAGGTCATTTAAATACCATTTATAAGAGTTATTATTAATGAAGTTGATAAAGTATATTATATAGTATATCTTTACATGGGAAAAAATGTGAAATATATGTTTTGAGAATATACAACATAAAGTGTATAATTTGGAGTTTCTCAATGATGGAGAAAATTTCAAACGGGGGAGAATGTACGTAAGTAATTATGTGACAAAATCAATATATATAAATTAACGCTTTGACTACTCTAAATAAGTTGGTCATTGGATTTGAATCGGATTCGCACAAAGACAATTGGTTATCGACATAGGCTCTTCGATGATCAACGTTGGCAAGTCTCAATACAACATAAGAGGAAAGAGACTGGGTTGTTGGCATGAAGGGTTCCATGTCATCATGATTAATGTTCACTCCTACATTAGTATTAAATCACAAAGCAAGCATATGAAATGTAAAGTTGCAAGGAAAATGTGTGTGTATTTAAAAGATGATCAACGTTGGCAAGTCTCAATACAACATAAGAGGAAAGAGACTGGGTTGTTGGCATGAAGGGTTCCATGTCATCATGATTAATGTTCACTCCTACATTAGTATTAAATCACAAAGCAAGCATATGAAATGTAAAGTTGCAAGGAAAATGTGTGTGTATTTAAAAAATAAAAGCATGAGACCTCTTCTCAAATGTAATAAGAGAAAAGACAATGGAAGAGAAATGAGTTTGGGAAAGTTGAAGGGTTTGGGGTGCTTGACCTTCCAACCATCCCCTAGTTAATCCATCCTCCTATGTACCATTTCCCCACAAAGGAAGAGGGGTTTTTTGGCTGAGAGTGGAGGAAATGTTGCCCAAATTTCCACGTGGAGCATGAATATGAACTAGAGAGCCTATAACTAGCATATTGTTGAATAATAAAGAGCCCAACTGAAGCTAATTGAATGTTGGTTTTCTCATTTGGGTTTCCATGGTAAATAATGTCCCCATGTGCATTTTTTTTTATCTCTATGTGTTATTTATTTTGTTGTGTTAACTTGCATTTGTAGTCAGATGAAGCTACTATGTGTGTATTTAATGGTTGCTCTAAATATTTAATGGCTACTTTGAAGATTTAATGGTTGTTGTGTTTAGTTATTAAGTTGAGATTTCATTTATCTCTACAGTGTTTTGGTTTTCCTTCATAATTGAAGTAGTTTATGAGTAAATGCATAACCCGACAACTCTTTATCCTCCACCATTAGTTGATTTCTAAGATTGGAGATCCGTGGACACTATTGTTTGGTTGTTGAAATCTTGTAGGGGGTTTCTAAATCAGTTCATCTTGTGGATTTGACTGTTGGATGTGAGGAAAATCACTACTATGATTTGTCATGGCTACCATGAGCCACCTTTCAAGTTTTGGAGCTTTATTTGGCTACAAGTAGATCATTAAGGGCTAGTATACAACCCAACAAACCTCAAGAAGGCATCCCACAAATGGTGAACTCAATTCTCAACAACTATAGGTCATACAACTATTTTTCGCACTAGTTGACAAATTGTACAAGGTTGTAAAGAGTCATAAGAATTGTATGTTGGTGTGGGGGGCGTCTCTTGCTTGGAGAGTGATCAATGTATATTTAAATGGATAAAAAAATGTTTCCTTGACACTCCTTTTTAAATCCTTGTCTTATTTCTTTTCCTCTCATTGATCTTTTACGTGTTTTCAAAATTTTGACTTCATCTTATGTATGCTAGCAAGTGGTAGTTGGAATAAATTTGAATATAGTTATGAATAGAGAAAACTTAGAAGTGGAAACATCTTTGAGCCAATAAGTGGTCATTGAGTCGAGTCAGTCTGGCATTTAAGCCTTGCATTGTGGAACCTTCCGAGAACAAGCAACTAGAGATAGTATATGATTGTTTCTTATATCTCAATGTTGAAATTTATGTACAATAACTATCACAGATAGTAAATTGTCTTCGGAATCTATGTTGGTGAAATATATAAGCTATAAAGGATCATCATTTGAAGATATTCCAAATATAGAAGGATACTTTTAAATAACCTAAATATTAATTACATGTTATTTTATTTTCAAATTTCTAAATTATCTTAAAAAAATGGATTGGTTTGAAGAGGCGTGATGTATAAATATTTAAATTTCAAACAATTTAATACTACTTTATTATAAATGTAAATATACATTATTTAATACTACTTTATTATAAATGTAAATGTACATTAATATTTAAATTTCAAACAATTTAATACTACTTTAATATAGATGTAAATGTAAATTAAATACTACTTTATTATAAATGTAAATGTACATTATTGGTCCTTTCCAAACAAAGATTAAACTTTTCATTTACAAATCAGATTGGTTTAACTTTATATTAGTTTGTCTTCTTTGAAACAAATTTTCATAAAGTTTCACCGTGCTTTCAAAAAATTATATATTAAAAAAAAAAAATTATTTTTTTATTATTATCAATTTTTAAATTTTAGTCATTCATTTTATCTCTTCTTTGCATTCGTATTTATAAGTCTTGTTTTCTTACAAGAGCTAATATTGTAGACGGAAAATCATGGCACCACGCAAAGCATAAAGAAGACAAGATCTGTCTATAGAAGAGTTGAACCTAAATTCAGATACTATTGTGTGCCTAACAAACATCATCAAATCATGGGCATAGGTTTATGAAATCCTGGAAGATGAGAAGTCCATCCCTTCAAATGAATAAAGCGAGGGAGAAGATGTGTTAACTATAAATAAGCTCAAGGAGGTGGCCAAGTCAGAGCTTCATAAAGTCACAGCAAGGCCAAATTTTTTTCCCTATACGAAGATGATACGTTGGGCTCTGGACCATGTGGACATACCAACCAGAACCATCTATAGCCATCAAAGGACTATTGTCAGCTCGTTCCGACCCAAAGACATCCAAGTAATGTATAAATTGTCCAGTAATCCCAAATATGTTTACAATGCACCATTTGTGAAGAAATTTAAGAAAGATGAATGTACATATTATGACAGGATTGTCCATGATATAGTTAAAACCTAGCAGGGATATTGAAACAAATTTAAAGCAGATAGTCATGACATATATTCTACAACTTCTTGTGATGAACACATTATGTACGTAGCTATGATGCTTTGTAGACTGTATGGAAAGAAAAACCTTGCACATTTCGCTATAGATTGGGTCCCTATAATTCATGAAGTTGCATAAGGTTTTATTTTTTATTGGGGAAAGCCGATGTCTGATAATTTGGTCAAACAAATAGAGGTTTATACAACTCAAAAATCTAAATGAGAGCATGCTCCCTTTTATATGTCTACATATATTATGGATGTTATATGTTTCAAAACCCCATTTCCACTGATGAATTGGAACTGGACCCCAATAGTCACTGAACCAATACATATTTATCATTCCAAACTATGGGAGGAAAATGCAAAAGATTGTTTTTATGAGATTTACCACAGTGTTGTTATTACAATTCATGAAGTCTTATATGGTAATCCTCCTCCCATAATTTCTAAACAAATAATGGGGAATCTAGATGCAATTTCATACTGGTATATTGAAGAAAATTTCTCTTATATCATATTTTTTGGTTGTTATGCATATGCTCCTACTCTGCCTAGTTTTCTACCAGATAGACTTGTCTACAGGGAGGTAGCATATCAGATAGTTTATGTTGGTATCACCAAAGAATTGAAGGTTGCACAGAAAAGGGCATGGCCAACCTATCCCATACATGTTGGTATATTTTCATTGTCAGGTTTTGGACATGCTAAGGTTGAATCTTCAACCTTACATGATATTACATTGTCTACCGTTGAATTCAAAAAGCATGATCCACATAAAGTGGTTTAAAACCATTTGGCCCAATTCAATATGAATATTTCATGAAAATTCACATTTTGATGAGGTTTTCAAAGTAGCTAGATCATATGATAAAGTTATATCCAGGTTCCAGAATCTTCCTGGCAAAGAACAATCGAATTTTCTTAATTTCCAAAAGCACAGGAGGAGTGGTTTGCCAAATATTTTACAAGCAACACAACGTCTTACTCATAATGGTAACCCAACTTCAAAACTGCTACCATAATCCAATCCCAAGCAACATGAATTGCCTAAGGTCAAACCTAAGGAAATTGAAAAAACACCAGAGATAATATCCAAGGATACAACAGTGACATAATAATTTCTACTAGGTAAGACCTTACAAGAAACATTTGCAATGTTTGACGCCTTTATGAAGCATGGACACACTTTTCCTCAGATGACTTCAAACAATGAAACTCTTATAAATGATGTTACTTCTCAAAGGGAGTCTACTGCACTTGCAATTCCCATCCCATATTTAACTCCTCTTGCAACAAATTCTGGGATACCTGATTTAGAGGTAGTGAACGTAGATGATTTGACACCCATTGAAACAGAAGAAATGCCTTCATTAGATTTATTCTTTAGTAAGAAAATAAAATCTATTGTACAAAGGGAAATTCAACAAAAAGGAGAAATAATTACTAAAAGGAAAACAATTCATATATGATGGACAAGGATATAGTGACCTTGAATTCACAAGACATGTAGCAGATTCTTTAGGGGATTTTGAAACAACTAATTTATGGTCAGTGGATAAATTGAGAGAGAAACTTGACCAGAAAAACCTTACAATTGAGCAGTTGCAAAATGATTTGAAACAAATAGAGGTCATTTTTAGGGAGAAAGACAATTCTAAACTAGCTCAGGTCAGACAAAGTTATGATCAACGGATCAAATAACTAGAAGAGAAACTGAGAACAAGTCTTCAAGATCAACACATGAGTAAGAATACCATTTCTAAGAGAGATGCATTCATAAGCCAATTACAAGCCCAAATAACTACAATTGAAAGTACAAGAATTGATATCTCCGCCTTTAAGAAACAAGCCTTGGAGGTCAATGAAGCATTGCATATAGCTCAACAAAATTTCTATGAAAGTTTGGACATTATCTAGAAGCATTATCATGTCATCAATAATTAATTGCAAATTATTGTTGATAAAGAGAAAGAATATATCACCGCTAGATCCAAACTTCATGAACTCATAGTTTGGAAGCAATCTCAATATACCAGGGCTAGTTTTGTTTTCAAAGATTGAACAATTGAAAGGAGAAATGGAATTAAAATCTTGGGAAAATAATCTTGAAGAAAGGAAAAGATTAGCTTAAGAAGCAAAAATTGCTTGTCTAAATGCTCTTTTAATGGTGGATGTAAAAATGATAGAAATTGATCTCGGTGATGTTCACTCTTCTATTGGGATAGTTGAGGTTGAAAAAAGAAAGGAAAATTTGAAGAAAAACAAGGAAATGATGCAAAATACTATATTGCAGGTCAATCAAGTTAATTTGCAAGTTTTAAATGATCTTCTCGTCAAGCAAAGTTTACAATATCATAATACTCAACAGGCTGCTATAAAAGTTCAGAAGAGTTTACCATTAGTGCATAAAAATGTTTTTACCTTTGAATTGAATGTTAATACAGAGCCCCAAAAGTTTGTAATTGCATTATTAGATTTTCACACGCAATACAAGGATCAACAGAAGACAACTGTATCCACGAGCAAATGAAGGAAGGATAAGCCTTAATACAACCATAAATCTATGAAATTTCCAGAAGAAAGACAGAGGTTCAAATCTTTTGTAATATTTAGTTAGCCTAGATTTTATTTTACCTTGAGATCTAGAAGTGTGGAAGTCTAACCAATTTTGGTTAAGACGATTTTGTATAAATAAACACATTAGAGATATAATGAGGGATTTTTCTTGCCTGATGTAAAGAGAGACTTCTTAATACAAATCCCTATAGAAATACAGAGATTCTAATTCTCCTTTCTTTGAGTTATGTGTTTTGTGTGTGTTGCTACTCCATCATAATCCATTTTATTCACTCTATGGTGTTTAAGGAAAGAAAGATTGAAATTTAGTAATACATCTACTATAGTTCATTTAATTAGATGTTTATTCAGGTATAGATTTTCCTCTATTTTATTATAAGTAAAATAAGACCTGTATCTGCATAAATAATCTCATCTTCATTCATCTTTTGAACATACATTTCACGTTTCTTCTATTGCAAATAAGGTACTATTTATCAACATTGGATACCTTGCATTGTTTGTCAATTTTGTTTGCTCTAATTCTACTTTCCATCTCTTGATTATTGATAAAACTCAAAGGAAGGGATATTGCCTATGTGTTTCTAAATCATTAGGTTATTGAAGTTTCATTTCACGTTGAAGGTAGAAAAGCACTGTAAAATCAAATATTATTAAACTTGCATGCATGACATTATTCTTTGAGCCCAGAGTAAATCTCAATAACAACAATGTCTTTGAGCACTTGTTTAGTTTGAAAAGGGGGGTTTGATGCACGTGTTCAAGTGGTTTGATTATTAGATGTGGCTTACTTGGCATGATTCTTGTGACTTATGGACCCTTGGAGGGAGTACCTATTTGTCTTTGTATGACCTTTCCTGGGGGACAAGTATTCATGAAGAGATGACTTGTTCGAACCTTCATGGGGCTTTGGACCCCAAGGATGGATGTAGAGATGCCACGACGGGGGCAAGTTGGTGATCACTATTGCACATGAGGTCGTTGCCTTTGGAGGCACTATGGTAGGCCTAGACGAGGGCTCCCACCTGCTCCCGCTTGGACGCTAGCCTTTGGAGGTTTGGGTGTCACTTACCTAGCCTATGACATCACCATGACGAATGCTAGGGTTTGATCACATGGAAGGAGGTTATGGCACATCGTTTTGGCACATGTGGCATGGTTACTAGCCTTTGGAGGCCCAACATTCCATTAAGAAACCTCAACGTTCCACATTGGATGCCCAACGTCTTTGAGGGTCATTTTGTAAAAAATTGAATTTGTTTTAATTTTAATGAGAAAATTAAGAAGTAGGCTTAGATTTGTGAAAAGGCACAATTTTTGGTTAATAAGGCTAGGATTTCCCATATAAATATGGCTAGCCTAATTCATTTTTTCATGATAACTCTTCCTCACAAGAGGACTTTGGTGTGAAATCTTCTCCCTATTGAGGCTACTTGGCTGAAATTACTAGTGCACACCTTCTTGGAGAGGCTTCTTTGGATGTTACTTGGCTATTTTGTGGTGGTGAAGTGCTAAACTAATGTTTATTCTTGATTATTCTTGGTGAAAGGAAGTAAAATTCTGCAACTTCTTTTATGCATTGAATGTTTGTGGTTAACTTTACTTACTTCATATTGAAGATTATGAAATTGCTTGTTCTAAACCTTGGGAAAGGAACATAAGGTACTTCTTCCTTTCTCTAGCTTATTCCACTTTCTATTTTGTCAATGATATCTTATCTAAACTAGGCTCCTAAATCCCTAAAGCGCTAGCATTTTAGGATCCTTGTTTTAGAGGCTTGTTGCAAATATATATTTCAATAGTTCAAGGAGAGAGGGTTACACTAGGGCCTAATAGTGCTTATGCTCTAGTAGAATCCATCTTTAAGTCTTGAATGCTAGAGGCCTTGAATTGCCAACACTTCTAGCATTTATCCTTTTGTCCTTTGAACAATATTATCATTGTCATTTTTCTCCAAGATAACTTGCTGCTGTAATTGACTCCATAAACCCAAGAGGCACTAATTTCTATGCTCTTGTTGAAGGATTTGATCAAAACAACTCTTACACTCTCTTCTTTGAAGCTTATAATAACATCTCCTAACCCTAACTTAGCTTAAAACACTAACTTAGTGGCTGTTGTTACAAAACACTGCTACAACCACCTTAATTACTGCTAATTTGTTGCATAACTAACTTTATATGCTAGATGAACCTACAAGAATTTGCTTGTGACAATTGATAATCATTCTACATAATAAATGCTAAGTTTTCATTGTCTTTTCAAGCATTTCTAAAGTGTTTCATTTGCAACTATTACAAATTACTTTTTGTTGTTGTAAACTTTCACTTTGCTGCAATTTTATATCAACTAACTTATTGTCTATCGTCCTTTGAGGCTTTACTATCATTTTTGTACTGGAAATTTCCATATATATGCTCTGTTGTTCTTGTTCCAGGTAGATACATAAATTACTCTTCATTTGCCTCAATCTCTTAGACATAAACCCTGTGATTTTGGTAACCAATGAGAGGGGGGATAAACTTGACCTTAACCTTAGCTTTCCAACCCTTTAGGTTACCAGGGACATCTCCCCTAGGACAAAACTTGCCTATCCCTAAAACGTGGGGATTTCCTATTAAGGTGACAGTGATAGGTTATCCTGTAGTTACACTAATTTCCCCTACTTGTCTTGGGATTTGGACAAGTACAAATTGTGCGAGAACACTATACACACAAGAGATCATTTGCATACAACCATTCATTTTCCTTACCAATTCTTGTCCATAACCATGCAATTACATCCATTATATCAACATGGAGTGTTTTTAGTCTTCAGAGTAAATTAAAGAGTTCATACATTTGGATGTGCAAATCATACATAATACATGCGGTTTTATAATTACACCAACACAAAGGCTTGCAATTGGAACAAGTATTCAACCCATTAAACTAGCATACACACTAATGAATGCAAATATAGGAACCAACTATTCATTATATTCAAATACACAGAGCACAAGGAATACTTATCTGTTTACAAGTTGTAGCCAACCCAACTAACTGTGGGTGAGCACTTTTCCACCCAACCATAGGCTCTGTTGCTATATCACTTTGACATCATGCCAAGCCATGATACCACCAAGGGAGTCTCGCAATTGACTCAACAAGTCAAGGAATGAATCATGAAGGTTACTCTCCTTCACTCCACTGGCAACAAAAAACGTTTCCCTCTTCCCAACAACAAAAGTTTCCCTCTTCCCACCAAGCTAAGGACCTCCAAGAGTTTGTCAGGTGCCTTCCCAGCTGGATTTCCTCTACAAAAGGGAGTCCCTTCACAACTACACTATCCTTCAGTGACCTCCCCTTACCAGTGTTGGTTTCTTTCTATCCAACACCAAGTCATGGTCCTCTTTTGCTGCAGTCTGGATACGAGTCTTCTTCGTTCTAGGGTGACCATTCATGTCTTGGGAAAGCTTCCTATTTTCTTCAAGAAAACTTCTCAGTTTCACTATGTCTCTTAGAACTGAGTGCGTGAGCTTTTCCTGCTCCCGCACATGTGTTTGGCTTCTGTTGCACGAGTTCTCCTCTCGCTCAAGCACAACCTCCTTTGCATGTTGTTCCTTTCCAAAATAAAACTGACGTCCTCTACACACACACGTGCATGTATCTGCACAAAATGTGCATGTACCTTGAGTTGTTCCAGGCAACTTGAGGTCATCTTAATTCTCCATGGATGTACCAACATTCAATCCCATGCATTTACGTGGGAGGTACTTCTCAACTACCCAACCACACTTCATAATTGATTTGCTTTGGCTACAAAATAGAGAAAATTATGGTTATTTTCCTCCACATCATTCATCAAGGTAGCGTGGGGTCCTTATCACATGAATACCCTTTCTATGCCCCCTCACTAATCCCTCTCGTGGTATCATGGTCAGTACTTTAAGGCTTCACCCATTAGTCAATTGTGCAACATTTTTCAATTAAACAATAAAACATTCTACAATGTTTATATGTCATGGCATGTATAATAAGAGGATTAAAATGAAGTGTTACAAGTGCTTATTAATGTCATGCTTATAATCAATATACGTTGATATGGATAAGCGCATTAATCCTTGTATTTACACAATGGTTTTTAAACCAAGTGATGATATAAATATTAAAACATAGTTATATTTTTTATATTATTAATATTTTAGGTATTTTGACATTTTAGATCTAAGACATTATATTCTATACATTTTATAAATTTTTTTTAATAAAATGAAATTATTTTGCTTATACCCTCAGTCATGAAGCAAGGCATTTATGTTCTAATTCACTTGATGAAATTAATTGCTTTTACATTCTAAATTATTTTCATTTTTTCACAACATATATAGATATAGGGATATGGTCATTGGGTTGACCTTTTTTTTTAAAAAGACAATCACTTACAATAAGTTTAATGAATATTGTACTTAATTAAAAAAAATGATATGAGCATTGCATTTTTATATGTTATTATTGAATTTTATTTATTAAAAAACAAAATAAAATAAAGTAAAAATTATTGTCATTTTTCAAGTGATATTTTGGTTTTGATGTAACCAATTATATATATTTTTTATTATAATATTTATATGAGAATAAGTACTAAGTTATATGATCAATATTACAAAGTTTGTATGTTTTTATGATTTCTCATTTACTTTCTTAATTTCTATATTCAACTTAGTATTTATTTATTTTCTTGGTATCTATATTTGGTACGAACTAGCCACTTTGTGACATATCCACTTGCTTTGAAACTATTTTCATCTCACAATTGTTATATATGTAAAATTACATGCATTTAATGAAGATGTTATGCATAATTCAGAAGAGGAGCATTAAAGTGAAACCAAACTCTGACATAAAGATATGAGTCACTATAGCAAGATAGTTTAAATACCACACAGATAACAACTATAATAAGAATCATCGTTTCCTCAGGAGATGGGGAAACTTTTGTTGAATCTAAACCTTGGTGAGCCAATTGCCTTATTGAAGTAGTTGTCATGTTTTGACAACACAATAGAGTTGTATGTTTTGTTAGCGGGTGCCCTTCAGTCTAGTGTCCATGGTATGATCCACTGTAGCTTGTGCAATGCAGTTGGGGTTTAGTTTTATAGGGGCCAATTGCTCAACCACCTCCGAGGTGTATTTCCACCTCCGAGGGAAATATGTCCAAAGCAACTCCACATTAAATACTGGGTGCAAGCCAAGGAAATGGGGAAGGCTCAATTTGAATGCGTTGTCACTCACAACCTTTGTGATGGTGTAAGGCTCGTATTAGAGTGGTCTGAGCTTCCTTTAGGGGGATGTGAGGCGTTCTTTATGCAAATGAAACCACACCTTGTCACCAACTTGAAACTTGTGAGGAGCCCGATGTTGGTCATGTCACTGATTATACTTGGAATCAACCTTCTCCAAGATATCATAATCCTGTTGTTGGAGGTGTTGGATCCATTCAACAAATTTGGTTATCTCTTTGCCTCAGTTTGAGTGTAGGAGGACTATGTTGGGGAAGATAGAACCCATTTCACACTAATGGGGGCCAATGGATGGAACCTCAATCACACCTAGAAAGGGCTATGTCCAATAGAGATGTGGATGGCTCTGTTATAGCTATGTTGAACATATGGAAGGCTCTCATCCAATGTATGTGGATGTTTGGAGTTGTACATGCACATGATATGCACAATCATCCCATTGACCACTTTCGTTTGTCCACTTGTTTGGGGATGAAAGACAACCAATTTGGTCAGCTTGATGTCCATCATCTTGTTCTACTGTCATGCAAGGGATTCCTCGAGCAACATCTTGAAAGGATCTCCTACTCCATCATCTCTCTTTTATTCTGCCATGGGAGGTTTCTTGGGTCGACGAGAGAGGTCATCCCCAAGTGAAACTAGCTCGAGATCCAAATCTCTATACCCTAACCTCGTTGGGGACATACACCAAGAAATAACAAGTAGTAGATTGCTCCGATACTGCTAATCTGCATTATATTGAGAAAAAAATGAAACAAACACAAAGATATAACAAAGAGTACAACAATACAATGAAACCCAACTTCTATTAATGAATACACAACTTTTGCATACAATCTTTGTTTGGGGCACATGACAACATGTTGGAGAGATATAACTGAGAAGTACATTTTTTGGTAGGGCTAGCGTAGGCCATGGCCACCCATAGCCTCCTAATGTCCAAAAAACATTGTTTAGTGCCTCAAAACGACCCCATAAGTTGAGGACCCAAAAATCATAACAAAAATGACCAAGATGGAGAACCATGATGAGTCAATGGAAGAGGGTGGTGGCCACCAATATCCACCTAGATCATTTAAACATGTCTATAGTGATTTGTAGGACCGTATGAAATTCTACTATGACATTTCAATGCATTCTAAATAATTCCCACATGCTTACATGTGGGGTTTTTATGGATTGGGAGGAGCATAAGCTACAAGTTCCCAAATCTAGACTTTGGTGAAATATGTCAACATTCTGGATGATAATGCTCTATTATGGAATACAATGATCGAGAGATAGAGTGTGTAGATGGATATGGCACTACGGTTGTGACACTACCTACATGTTTCTTGATCATGGCCACCAATATGCAAAATGCCACAACTATCCTTGAAAACTGTTGTACCAAGATTTGCCTCACCCTATGCAATCTTGCACATAAGAAATTTTTTTCCATTTCCCTATGCATACTTATCATCTCTGTTTGTAAAACCCAAAGCTAAAAATACATATTTTTCCACATGTACGCATCTTGCCTACTATATAGCATGCGTATACGTAGGCTACACCACTATAGCCCACGTACATCGAGATTTGTGCCAAAAAATGAAAATTATTGTCTGGTTTCCATGTCACGACAGGAGATCTATGATCCTTGGCCGTCCATATACTGGAAACGTTCCGACTTGGCCCTTCAGTTCCATTTGAAGGCTATAAATTGGCCAATTCCGAGCTATGGAAAAGAGGAGAAATAATTCAACTTTGAGAGCAAAGTTACTCTAGAGAAATTATTTACTTCATATTGAGTCTGCATCCCTTTGTCCTTTAAGTCTGAACACAATGTTCAGCCCCCAAGCTCTTCCCTTATTTATTGAGAACCTCATTGTTTCTCTCTTATGAGCTTGCCTTTGGTGGAGTATTGAAGTGGTGGAGGCCCAACTGGAAGGAACTTAGTTTCTCGGTTTCGAACCATGCTGACACGAAAGTCTATAATATTTTCACTTCTGCTGATCATTTATGAATAGAAATACTCCTTTCCCGTCCAATTGATATCTTGCAAATATTTGAGTTATTATCCATGGGTGTATTTGTTATGTATAATAATGGATTATGTTATCTAATGTGCTAACCTTTTATCTTATCACCATATGCTTGCTTTGCTTGGTTGTTGAGAACTAGTTGCAGGTATATAGCTTTAGGTCAAAGTGCTCAATGATGGACTTCATTGAACATCTGGATGAGGTAGGACTCTTTCTTATCTCACTTGCATATTGGTTTATATAGAATATTGTTGGGATAGAGTTGATTTCTGCAGTCATTTCTGTCTGTTGTGGTTTACCCTAGCCATAGAGAGATTTTCCTCGTAACAAAATTGGCGACCATACTGGGGATTGAATCTTCTTTCTTAGGGTTTGGAGTACTTTTCTCCTTAGATTTCTCTCGTTCCTATTGTGTTTCTTATCGCATCATTTCTTGATAGCCTTTGTTCACTCTGGGTCTGAGTTTTCAGCCTTCTCCCTTGTCTAGCCTTGTTTTTTGAAACATATCCACGCTTTTTGGCTTGATAGTCGCGTATATACACAGGTTGTCCCTCTGCAAGATGCATACATACGCTATGTTTCATCAAACAGTCGCGTACATCAACTTCCCCAAATTCCCTTGCTTGTTTGCTGGGTCTGGTGGTTGTTGGGTGGGATTTGATATTTGTTGAGTCTTCTTAGGTCTCTATAGTGCCTGTTAAGTGCTTGTGTGATGACAGGAAACCTGTCTTTGGTTGAATTTTTGGGCGGAGTCTTTCTCATCACCTTTTCATTTTGATTGTCCTTGTACATTGGGTTGGGTGTTTTGCTGCTTGGTATCCTACTTGAGTTATCTCTTTCTATATACAATAGAGTTTATATATCAAGTTGCTTTTCAGTCCATGCATTTTCATTTTTATTACATTGAAAATACAAAAATATTAGGCATTTTGCATTGCTTGGCTTTTTGATCTTTTGAGTCTTTTGTCATTAGCTTAGTGCATGCAGTAATGAAAGATTACATTTTTACTTCCGAATTACAGAGTTGAAATTGAAAATTGCATTTGTTATTAGAAGCATATCATTCATTGAAGATTGAAGTTAGGACTTTGCATCATATTCATATTTACTTTTCTTGCTGAGTCATAACATCATGAGTTTCACTACCATACCTTTTTGAGTAATCACGACCACTAAAATTAACGATATAATTTAAAATTGATTAGTCACGATTTTATTTTCTAGGGTGCACAAACTAGCTTAGTATTTAGTGCCTTGGAATAGGATTTTGTGAGTAAACTTCTCCAAGGAAATTAAATCAACATATGTGTCTGAGAAAGGGAGTGGAGAAATCCATTGTATAATTGGTAATATCAGGAGGCTTCGCTCACATTGGAGTTAATCACGAGGTCGTGCGAGGTTGGTTGAAGGGATATCCCCCCGATACTTTCTTAGCATCAGAGATATTTATAGAGATCTATTCGTATATGGGGATCTTGCTAGTGCCTTTACCTATGTGAGAGGTGGTACTTTCAAGGTTTTGGGCTTTGCTACCCTGCCCATACGGTGGACCTAACTTACGACTACTTTCCTGTGCATCGGTTATACATTGGTTTATTAGTTGCTTGACTTAGGTGCCACATAGGTTACTTGCGAGGGTTATTCTGCAGGTAGCCTAGGTTAGATAAGGGTCAGGCAACACACAACCTTTATGGAGGAATACCTCTCTGGGGGGATCTGACCGACTGGTTGTTAAGCCCACGAGGGCCCTTATAACTGATTCTTTTACCTTCGATCTTTAGTAGGGAGTCTCAGGCCCCTCTTGGGAGAGACATACCTTCTTTAGGGAGGGAGGCCACTTTCAACCACTTTACCTTGTTTGTGTGCATATTGGCCACTTGAATTTTGGTGTGCTCTTTGATTACTAGTTAGCCCTAAGAGTTTATACTGAGTTTTCACTATCATGGATAATGAAATTCCTTTGGATCCCTCATTTACCTCTACCCACCCCATGATGTTCACTCATTTCATGGGGTCAAATCCTTCCGCTTTTCATAATGGTATGCATAACTATGACACTTAGTACTTGCCTTGGGTCTCTAGTCATTTTCCTGTTGATATGCCTTCACCCTTTCCATCCTCTCCCTGGCCCACTTATATAAATACTAGCATTTGATCCGGGGGAACCATGGCCCCACTGCCTACATCTTTGTTTGATATGAGTCATGTCCCTCAACCAACACTCACGATGGGAGGTTGGAACCTTCCCTCTTACGGGTCCAGTCCTATCTACACTCTTTTAGGAGCCAATACTCAAATGAGTGCTTATTCTACCCATTAAACCCCATCTGTGTATCCTTCGTCCGCCATGTCGGTTCCTTCGAACACTTTTCCCATGATGGGTCCTCATGTATCCCCGAGCATTTCATACGGGGAGAATCAATTTTACGGTTTGGGCTACCCTCTTCATGGAACCCCTTCATAAGGGGGCAACTTATATCCTCACTTGAACAATCCTTATCATACTTTCATCTCTTCGCAGACTTCAGTGATGATGCTTGTACAAACCTCTTTGGATCAGTTAGGCGGAGGATACTACCTTTCCGGGCAGGGACAAGGGGTAAACCAGGACCATTCCTGGCGTGCAATGTTTCAAAGCCAATCTTTCCCTGGACCTCGGTATCAAATGACGCAACCCACTGCTAGTCCAGTCAATGCCAGTTATAATGGAGCTCCATAACCAACCTTTGCTAATCATGTTGGAGATGGTTCGACGACCTCTACAATTCATGTTGATGACCCGCACCCAGCCGCTGATAGTCATGCTAGGGGCATCATTCTAGTTGCCTCGATTCATATCAATGTCACATCTCTAACCTATGTACATCATGTGGGAGATGTCTCTCTCACATATACCAATCATGTTGAGAGCATGCCACCATTCGTTGTGAACGACGCTTGGGGCATCGAGAAACCTAGACGTCTGAGACGTAAGCCTAAATTCCTTTGCAAGACTTGTGAAGGAAATCACCTTACTCGTTTGTGTCCTGTCACTACTAGGATACCTAAAGCGTGGGGCTCACCTAAGGGCCCTTTAGATTCTGAGGCGTCTGTGGTTTCCCCACACCTTGTTTCTCCGTCGATTGACATGGCAGTAATGCCGCTGCAATCCTCTCTTGATCATACCCCCGTTGTCGCGAGTGATGTGTCCCCTATCCCTGTTATCTTGCATCCTCTTCAACCTAGAGTTGAAGAAGTGGTCGTACCAGTGCAATCTCTGGTCCACCCAACTCTCTGTTTAGAGGGTGATGCATCCTTCAATCATGTTCTCAACATAGCTGATAACACTCCTTCTGAATATGAGAGAGTTTTACTCTCCCCGAGTACTCTCCCTCCAAGTCCTGAGGAAGTTCCCTTCGATTGGGATGGCCTTGTGGGGTATCCAATGCCCCCGCCTATGTCTTTTTCAGTAAGAGACTTTATCTGATATATCACGAAGACTATAACCTCCGCTAGCACTTTATCCTCTTTGACTTGGAGATCTTTGGGTTTTCCCAGGCTTATGTAAGCTATTTGTAATATGCTGACATTCCACAGAAGTCCAGCACGGGAGCCTTGGCCTCCCCTGTGACTTTCTACCTAGAGGACTCCCAACTGAGTTTAATTTAAGCTCTTTTCCAACTCATCTTCAAAAAGAGAAAAGATTACCAAGTGAACTTGTCTCTTTCACACTCGTAAATTGGATTTGAAAGGACGTCTATTTGGCACAAGTTTATCCCTTTTTCACACCAAGTAGACTAAAGGTCATAAAAAAGGACATTTTTTGGCGTTAAGTTGTGATTGCATCTCATTCCCTTGCTTGCAGTATTGAGCCTATAGCCGGTTCTCTCTTTGCGTTATAAACCGTTTGCCCCAACAATTTTTTCATCCTCAACCAAGTAGATCCTTGTTTATATCCTTCGCAATTTGACACCCTATACCTAGGAGGGAAAATTCCCTCGAGTATCCATCTCCTGCATGCATCTCCTTGCATTGAGCATAGGTATGTTCCATTGCTGGAACTAGTTTTTCTTACTCGCGACACTCGTTTCCTCCTTTGTATCATAGAATTCATTTGTCTATGAAAAAACTAAAAAAGACGGGCGGGAAGGGAGTATTATATTATGTTGGCAACAATTGTGTCTCCTTTGAACATAGCACAAAGTTATTGAGTCCATTCATTATCATAATTTTGGGATTAACGCGGCCTTAGGAAGCTAATCTCGTTACAAAATCTTCTCTACCAACTGGTTACTTTCCAGTCCCTATAGAGAATTTCATTGATGCCTCCTGCATCTCATGGTTTCATCATTGAGTCTATGTTGTCGAAGTCTGCCATATGTCTCATGCTCTTGTTCAAAGGAAGTAAATCAACCTGTGTCCGCCACTCCTCATAACTCTTAACTTTGAATGTCGGCCATACGCTCAATTTGTCTTAGAATCACATGATACTGTAGTCCTATCATTCACCCTGGTCCTACTTTCATCATTGGTAGGTAACCTTGAACCCAACAGTTGACATTTAATCATTGGTCATTGACTGGGTGGTTTCCCTTATGTTTGACGGCAAGACATCTATTCACACATTGGGATTCGTGCAATGTCTTGGATTCCATTAGCCTTATTGGTGGTTTCCTCACCTTTGTCATCAGTTTTCCTCATTGGCTGCTATTTAGAGGGTCTTTTTTGTGTACCGCTTGCACTTGGCACACGCGGAAGACGCACAGGGTCGTTGGTTCATGAACATGTTCTTCGTCCGATTTCCTCCAAATCATGAAGCTTCTGCTTTGTACCTCGTGCTGACTGATGAGAGATGCCTTAATGCTCTCCTTTCAACGAGTCTCCTTCCATCGACTTCAACTCATCTATTCTGGAAACGAGACCTAGAGTCTTATGAGTACCTTGAGGCTTGAGTCATTAGTGGCAGGTTCTCTCGCCATTGACAGTTGTGAATACATCAATGTCTCTCGATTGATGGATTCTTCAGGTGTTCGACACCGACTCCTTAATTCGAACTTGTAAGAATGTACTCGGTGCCTTGATACCTACTTTCATTATCGATAGGCTATCTCCCGTTTGTTAACGGTATACCTCAATGACCGGTAATCAAACGATTTCTCATTGTGTTCGACCTCAACTCCTTTATTCACATAATGTAGACTTGCACCCTTGGCGGATTGTGTAGAAGACTTGAAGACATCAGTATGTGGCCGCAACTTTCCTGAGTTGTTGCTTCCTTTTCATTGGACTAGAACCTATATGACTTCAGTGATCATGGGAGATCAGATTGTACTCCATTGTATACACATATCTTCAAATTGATTTTGAGATTGGTTCTACTAGGGCCTTGTTAGTGACTATGACAACTTTTGGCATATGACCACATTTGTATTTGCCTATTCATGGCCACAAACAATTGTTTGGTATATTTTCACATGGATCTGCAATGTAATTCTATTGGCAGCCATGTATGCAAAGTCAGTGCATAATGTAATGAGCAACTAGTCCTTCCAGTTGATTCCCCATCACTCCACTTCTGGGTTGTTTATAATGTATTTCGACCATCACATATACTCCTCTGACCTCACACATTAGGAGGCCTCTGTTAGAGCAAGATTTACCTCACCCTATGCAATCTTGCACAAAAGGCATTTTTTCCATTTCCCTATGCAGACTTATCATCCTTGTTTGTAAAATCCAGAGATAAAAATACATTATTTTCCACATGTACGCATCTTGCTTACTATACAACATTTGTATATGCAGGGTGCACCACTACAGTCCGCATACATTAGGATTTGTGCCAAAAAATGAAAATTGATGTCGGGTTTCCATGTCACGATAGGAGATCTATGATCCTTGGCCTTCCATATACTGGAAACATTCCGACTCGGCCCTTCAGTTCCATTTGAAGGCTATAAATGGGCCAATTCCAAGCTATGGAAAAGAGGAGAAAGAATTCAACTTTGAGAGCAAAGTTACTATGGAGAAATTATTTACTTCATATTGAGTCTGCATCCCTTTGTCCTTTAAGTCTGAACACAGTGTTCAACCCCCAAGCTCTTCCCTTATTGATTGAGAACCTCATTGTTTCTCTCTTATGATATTGCCTTTGGTGGAGGATTGAAGTGGTGGAGGCCCAGCTAGAAGTAACTTAGTTTCTCGGTTCCGAACCGTGTCGACACAGAAGTCTGCAATATTTTCACTTTTGCTGATCATTTATTAATAGAAATACTCCTTTTCCGTCCAATTGATATCTTGCAAATATTTGAGTTATTATCCATGGGCGTATTTGTTATGTATATTAATGGATTATGCTATCTAATGTGCTAACCTTTTATATTATCACCATATGCTTGCTTTGCTTGGTTGTTGAGAACTAGTTGCAGGTATATAACTTTGGGTCAAAGTGCTCAATGGTGGACTTCATCGAACATCTGGACAAGGTAGGCCTCTTTCTTATCTCGCTTGCATATTGGTTTATATAGCATATTGTTGGGATAGAGTGGATTTCTGCAGTCATTTCCGTCTGTTGTGGTTTACCCTAGCCATATAGAAATTTTCCTCGTAATAAAAACATCACAAATGATTATACAACCTTCAGTACTATCCAAAGTCTACAAATCTAAGTGTTTGATGAAATATCATCATAGAAAATTAGAGACTTACACCTTTAAATTAACTTCCAAGCTTTTGGTATAAATAAACCCTTATACATTATTATTTTCCCTCATTAAAAAAGATTTAAAAAATCAACAATTTCATTAAGAAAATAAATGAAATTGCATTTGGAATTTACTGATTGCATCCTATTATTACTTCTCCAAAAAGTCTTGTAATTTTCTAGCATGACTAATTACATCACCCTATTATAAACATGCGATCAACTTCTTCAACCAAAAATTCATATAATCTGAATCGATTTAAAATATGAATAAACGAAAGTCCTGTATGAATAGAATATTTTATGCTCTTATTTTGGCTTACAAAATAAAAGAGGAAGAAAAACACCTTTTATTCATTTTTAGACATTGATGATATCTTAAATGAGGATTTGACTTTAGACTCCGACCTTACTTTCCACTTTTGTGATAACCAATCTAATGTTAAAATTGTTTCGGTACAAGAAATATATTGGAATGATAACAACATATTTAATGATGTCCAAGTTATTTTTAGAGAAGTACCCACAGAGCTCCTAGAAGATGGCTTGATAAATATGTTATCTCTAGTCCATATTGAACTTCTAGACCCAAAAATCTCTAATCCAATTCCCTTAGATACATTTGACAATGAAGAAACCATCTTGCTCACCTCAACCATGAGCCTCTAAACATGTCAAAAGCATATAAAAAAAAAGAATGGAAACCATAGAATATCAAGCCAAGGGCAAGAAAAATAACACAATCATCTAGAAAAATACAAATCCCTACACTACCACTGCAAGATATTGAAGAAAACATAGAATCTATTAACATTAGAACTATTGAATTTGAGCTATCAAAGGAATAACTTTAGGAATCAAAAGAAGATGAGACTTTCAAATAGAAATCAGTTGCATAATCAACGGAGGAGAAGTTATTTCAATTCAAATTTTCAAAAAATATACGTAAAAAATATATTAAAACGACCATTTTAACCTATAATCCAAAAATTACATTAAAAATAACAAGTTTAAAAACCACATCTATAATAACTCTATATAAATCAAGCAAGAATCTTATGTGCCCTTATATGCCAATTCCCTAAAACCATCTACATACCTAGTTTTTACCTAATTTTGAAACCCTTATATGTGATATACATTTATTATATATACAAATGGTAAAGTGTCATTCACCTTGATAGTTTACCGATATAACTTATTATCATAAGTGTAATTATATATAATAATAATATTTTTTTAATAAATATTTTAAAATCCATTTAAAAAACATTGCACTACACAATATTAACTTTCTTCGATTTACATCAGAACATCTAACTTTAATTAAGTTTATTAGTCTTTGTAATTTAGGAAATTAAGTTTATTACTCCTAGTCATTTAGAGAATATAGTTTTCGGTTTGTTGTCATTTTAGATTATATTGCCATTTTAGATTATAGATTATCATTCTTAAGTTAGCCATAAAAAGGAATAAAGTTTTTTTAAACTTCTATATTAATTTATTAATTAATAGTTTATATATATATATATATATTGATTAATGAGATTGAATGACATTGACAATATAGTTTTGGTTCAAAGGATAGTTGTTAAATAAAAGAAGAAAAAATAATTAAATAAAAAAAATAAAAAAAAATCATGAAAACGTCACTTTGTTACAGGAAAGTGAACTAGTAGCTACTCACAATAATGCATAGTTATTTGAATTGATTATTAGATTTTGTTTTATTAATCAATACATAGTTTTTGTATGCAGTCAAAGTAGCTTGATTTCACCAAAACTACTCATAGTCCATATTTTTTTTCCAAAGAAACCCTCACGAAAAATCCTTCGAGTACTTCCCCATGATCCATGGATGGTAAACGAGGTAAAGCATTGGCCTTGATTACGAAGCCTAACTCTGAGGGGATCAAAACAGTAAAACATGTGCCTTCCCCAACTTTGAGGAAGAGATAAGTTACATTTGACTCATGACCACTTGAACTAACTCTCGAGACTAACTAAACATAGTCTACATACTCTTTAGTTATTGTCTTTTCCAGTTTTGCATTGATTCTCATTGAACATATAAGCTTCGAAGACAAAAAAAAAACATATTAATATTTATAACTAAGTATTAATATCTAATATTTATTTTATTTTTTAATTGTAACTTGCCTTCTTCTAGTTGCAAGGTGTGTTTAAATACTATAAATGATATTCCTTAGATAAGCATTTTTTGAATTTTTCAAAGATACAAAATTGTTAAGTAACAACCAAACATTGTAAAGCACGTAAAACATATGTGTCTCATGGTCAATTGCAACCAAAGATTGTAAAGTAAAGGCATGGAAATCACATGTAAAGCACGTAAAACATATGTGTCTCATGGTCAATTGCAACCAAAGATTGTAAAGTAAAAGCATGAAAATCACATATGTGTCTCATGTTGAAGTACATTTAAGTAGTCTCACACATTTTGAGATAATCAACTGTCACGATGACCATAACTAGTAGCAATAGCACTGCAAATAGAAACTGGTCTGTGGAAGTCATTGGCAAGGTGAGCATTGGGCTTGATATGAGTGTGGGTCCTCTCGTCTCTAACATCCTTATGATCAATGTAAAAATGATCAAGCAACTATTACTAAACCTTTCACATTGAATTTGTTTTAAAATATTGGTTGACTATAATCCAAACCTTTCACATTGAATTTGTTTTCAAATATTGGTTGACTATAATTCCTATCAAGATAACCTAACATAAACTATCTTGAAACTTTTTTTTATCAATTTATGTGTGGTTTGAATATACTTAACCAAACCTTATAAAAATTCAACTATCTTGAAACTTTTTATCAATTTATGTGTGGTTTGAATATACTTAACCAAACCTTATAAAAAATTCTACCCTAGTTTGAGCCAAATATTGACTTATAATGCCATGATTGATTGAAATCATTTATTCGATGTTTTCATAAGTGTGTTTGGCCCCTCTTTTTCAATGGACACCAATAACAATCAATCCATTTATTTCAGCTTTGTATCATGGATTGTACTTGTTCTGCCCTAAAATTTCCATACATAGATATTTTAAACTAGAGATATTAACTATACTGAAAGATTGAACACAAATTGAATTGCCCATAACAATGGAAAGGTTTGGTACCTGTTGTATTAATATTTCTTTCCAATATCAAATGTGGCAAATAATACCCATATCTATTTGTTAGAAAATTGAATTAAACTACAATGAATCCACTTGAAACAAAAGTCTTGTTTGAGTTCCTTCCTTCAAATACCTGGCCTTCGTCGGAATTGAGGAACGTAGTCGCTCTAGCTAGCGAATTGAGGAACATAGTTGCTCGACCATAAGGGAGAGGGGAAGAAATCTAGGCTATAACAAAATGTACACCTAACTAAATGATTGGGCTAAAGTAGTGGTGGAGTAGAAGGAGCTATCCGTCTTAACGGTAACCTTGCTAACGTTGGCTAACGTATTGACTCGCTAACATATTGACTCATATGATTAATGTAATAGAGAATTCATGAATGCATAATTACATATATAATAGCGCTGTTTCGGGGCAAATCCCCTCTATAACAACCCCGTAACAACCCCGAAAGTTGCAGTTTCGAGGAAAATCCCCTTGGTAACAACCCCGAAAAGTGATATTAGTGAGGTTGCAGTTTCAGGGCAAATCCCCTTGGTAACAACCCCAAAAAGTGATATCGATGATGCCAGAGCTAGCTGCTTTTTTTTATTTCATATATCTGGTCCAGTTCCACAACTCTGTGTAGGTCTTTCATGTCCCAAATTTGATTCCCTCCTTCATTCCACAACTCGAGGGGTGACTGGCACTGACATATCCCTAAACATTTCCACTACCTTTATATATATTTCCCTAAATTGTTGTACTAGATTTCACTTACTTACAGTAGGAAGGGATTTTTGAATTTGAGGATGTCTTGCTTCATACACATTTGGTCCAGTCCGAGCTCTACCCCTAGTGACTACATTTATATTCTAGCTATCTTCCTTAAAATTGAGTATGGGCTTGGAATTAATTAAATTATTTGCATGCTGTCTATTCTTGTCTTCCCATTTGGCGATTAGTTCTAGGCAGTCTTCTGTAGAATGTGTGTTAACCCTACAATGAGAACCCTAGGGTCTTCGAGGCAGAGGACAGTCTCAGGAAATCTGTCCTACTTCATTGCAATTGAAGCATCGAGGGGGTCCACCCCGTCCTCTTGCTCATACTCCTCTAAATCCACCACCTCCACCTTTGTCATGACCTCCTCCCTGTGTCATAGAGCCATCTGCGATCCTAAATGAGGATCTATCCAACCTATCTACCAAGGCATCTAGGGCTCTGCATTTATCTGTGTTGTACCCAAAGGAATGACAAAATTCATAGTATATAGTGTTAGGAATCGAGGAATATTTCTGTAGCGAGGATAGTGGCAAGACAAGAGTAAGTGAATTAGCAAGCTATGTTTACCTAAGTAACAATATCCTAAGGAGCATAGCATGTCAAATTCCATGTGAAGATAACTTTGATGATGAGTATGAATGAATCATTGTGGATCTCAAATATATGTTCATTAATGATATATATGGAAATGAGTTTATAAAAAAATATGTTACAAAATGAATGCAAGGCTTAGATAAATGGCTAGTTTATTAACTCACACAATATGCAATGTAATAGGTTAAGATTTACCTTTGAACCTTAATTTTGAAGAAAAGGCGGACAAAAATGTAGTAATTTGTTAATGTTACAACAAATCGACTCGCATCAATAACCTTATCAAACTTCAATAAGCTTCTTGCTCTATGCGGGATGAGAATAAAAGGGAAGCAAATATTTAGGAACCATCTCAAACTTCAAGAGTTTGCTTGCATTGTGCAAAATGAAAAACATAAGCAAGGATTGCATGAAGGCAATCAATCCATATGGTGAACTAAAGGAAACAATGATCACATGCATGGTAATCGATCTAGAAGGTGAGCTAATTGATGATGGATGGTTTATTTGCAAATATACATATGGATGGCTTGGATCATTTGGATTGGATGGCTATATGATTTGATAGATGGATGGATCATATCGTTTGAAATTTTTTTCATTAAAAAAATAGTTTGTTGACTCAAATATTTTGTTTCTCTCTTTGAATTTTTTTTTGATTAAGACTCATTTTGTCTTTTTGATTAAATTGTTTTTTACTTCTAATCTATTGTTACTTTCATGGGCAATAAAAAAAAATCAATTGCCTTAATAATTGTACACTAAACATTTCCATTTTGACTTTGAGAATGAAAGTGTTACTATAATAGAGGTATTCCTTAGGATATACTAATATTATTCCATGTATAATAGAAATTTATGAAATCATTTGAATAGACATAAGAATGTCAAATATCTTAGGTTTCATAAGAGAATTTCATATAGGCTCAATTTTGATAAGAGTGTCGACCCTCATGGACAAGAAAAAAGAACTTTCATATGATTATGTCTAGGAAGCTGGGTATTATAGTTGTTGTGTTGCAAAATGTAGGTTTTAAGTTTTCATGGAGGACATTGAAAATCAAGGGTATGTCATAGGAATTGGGGTATGACTACAAGCTTGCCATCAACAACAACATGATCGTCTAACAATTAAATTGGTTAGTGATGCATATTCCTAGTTGAAAACTAAAGAAATATAATTAGTGCATGTGAGAACATGAGAGAAAAAACCAACTTAGGAATGCAAGCTTTATTATCTAAAGGAAAAAACCACATAAATATTGGTCTGAATGAAAACCATGTGACACATGATATTCTACCATAAAACATACCCTAATAGTTGTTTCTATGTTTGTCACATATACCCTAATACAATAGTCCGAAACCTAAGTAATTTTACAACCCATGCTAAGCTTAACATCCTAGTTGAACTTCTTGATCATAAAAATCGCTTACAATATTGTTGTCATATAGTAAAATCTAAATAGAAAGTGCTCATAATATTAATGGTGTAATTGTATTAATGAGTATCCTTAAAATTATAGTTTCACTAATGATCACATTAAATCATTAACCACAATCACGAGGTGAATATATCTTAAACAAAACAAAACCATAGATATAATCCAAGTTAAGGACTAGCTTCTTTGTGACTGTTATCCCCGATTTCTAGGGATAACTAGGAGATCATGTCTCGAGGCCCACAGTTCCTAGACATGGAGTACCGAGAGCAGGATTGACCTGAGCATAGCCCTGGAGGGCCCATCCTTTTCTTCTCTCATCAGATTCGTCTTGTCAGTAGCAACAACATCCATCACCTTCTGCTTGGTCTTGTATCATAGAAGGTTCTTGCTCCATGAGGTAATTGGTCCAGGTATCATGGTATGTGTCACTTTTGATCATTAAAACCTTTAAATATATGCATTTGATTCCTTTTATTTCTGACAACTGCTTGGATCTTACATTAGCCCACTTGACCATGCTTGGGGAGATTGACAGGGTGCCCTAGCAAGCCTGTGCCTGTAGGTCTTGGTTTGCCACTTGGGGGGATTTCTGAAGATCCATTGTCCGCTCCCATCATAGCACCACTCTTTCATCTTATCCCCCGCTCATTTATCCCATCCCCTGTCTGGGCATTGGATGGACCTATTTGTAGGGTTGCACCTTATCTCGTGGGAAGAAGGGGCTAAAGGCCCAGAAGGTAAAAGTAGCTGGTAAAAGATAAAAGCCTGAAATGAAACCTCAAGATGCTTCGCCCAGGGATCCCCGAGAAGGCAATAAAAGGCCTCTCAGCAACAAATAAGAGGGACCTAGAAAATAAGAAACAATATCTAATTAGAGGATAGGGGGTCTCAACATGAGCCAACCTATTAGGTTGATGGGTTCCTAGTAGTATGACATTTCCATCGTCTGGTTACCACGCCAGGGAAGTGACCTTTGGTTGCATGGCCAAGGGAAAGGGGGTCTCATCACGAGCCAACCTTCTCATCTCTGTGAAAGTACTTGTGGGTAACACTGTCAGCTCTGGTTACCATGCCAAGGAAGTTTCCTCTGGTTAGCCCTTAAATAAAAAGAAAACGAAGAAGAAGAAGAAAGAAAAGAATAAAGGAAAGAACGAGCTTGGAAAAATGCATCCATGACAGGTACAACTCGCCTTCTACAAAGGCACCCATAGATAACATTATGCATCCTTGGCTCTCACTTCACCCACATGTCTGGACATCCCCTAGACACATCACCTCGCTTACATGGCTTGGATAAAGTCCTCTTGGAAACTTTCCTTTTCTTGTGGATACTATCCCAATAGGATGCCCTGTCTCTTTCTCCAATATTGTATTGTAGGTTTGTGTAATGTCTTTGAGCTATTGAATAATATATTAGGGTCTTATGCATATGTTTAATAATATTGACGATGAAATTTGATTAACATTGCTATGATCCCAGTGACTAATGAGCCCATGGAGGGCGTAGCCTTTGATATGCAGGATCATGCCCGACGGACAGGTACCATTTGGACCGGTACACATGGGGAGATGATCAGTTCAGACCTCCATGGGGCTGAAGAGCCCACCAGATGGATGCTGAGACCCCATCAAGGGGTAGAGACAGGACAATGGTTGACTAGGGTCTTGCACTGGAGAAGAAGAGGACGTTCCATCAGAGGCACTTTGGCAGAGCCTGACCTAGGGGGAATGACCCCTTTTCAGTGGAACGTTGGCCTTGGAAGACTCAGGACGCCCCCATCCTCACCATGATGTCATCCAACTTCATGGACATTCTTGCAGGTAGACTGGGCAGAAGTGGCACGTGTGGCATGTTGGAGAGGCCCCTGGGGGGCTAACATATTGCTCCTGGACGTCTCATTTGCCCTAGAAGGGGATTTTACCTTTTTTATAGCTCAGTTAGGGTTTTGTTTGACAATTTAATGTAAAAAACAGTATTATGGCCTTGTCGACCTTTTTATGACCTAAAAGTTAATTAAGGTCATGGATACAGTATATATTGAGGAGTTTTAGCCTCATTATCAGGACATATCACTCACTCATTAGTGAGGTCTGATTTTAGCGCCCTACTTGGGTATTTTTGCTGGTTTAGCGAGGCACACTTGTTCAAGGAAGGCATTTCTTGTCATTTTATGGTGTTTCTCTTGAAGGAAGGTGTTACAACTAGGATTTGCATGGTTATTTCTTGATGAATTGTAAGTATTTTTCTGCAAAACTTCTTGATTGAATGGTTGTAGTCTTATTTTCTTACATGTATTTATAATTTGCTGAATCAAAACCCTAGGTGACAAGCACACAAGTAGGTCCTTGTCTCAAGTCCCCTAAAAGAGAAATTTTTTAGCCATTGGAGAAGGAAAAGAGCCTAGCCTTTGCTACACTCTTCTTCTTTTCTTCCCCTATTGCTAGTCATACTTTCCAGAAGTCAAGAAGGAGGAGACGTCCCAGGCCTAGGTTATCTACACCTAGGGTCGTTTTTCTTCTAGGGTTTGGTGATAGAGCCTTTCTGTAGCAACACTCTCCCTCACTACACTCTCTTGTCTTGATTTATCCTTTATGCTAGCCATTTTTTCCAAATCAACCTAAGGAAGGAGGAGAGAGCACGAGGCCTTGCTTTAGCAACACCGAAGTGATCCTCTCTCCCCTAGGGATTTGATTCTGGGGCCTTGCCATAGGAACACTTCATAACTCTTCCTTCTAGTCCTTAGCTTTCCTCCTTCAACCCTTGCGTCCTCTATTAAACTAACTCCAATAACCCTTAGGCACTGATCTTAGACCTCCAGCGTTGAAGTGAAAGTGATCAAACAACTCTCAAACCCTTTTCTAAATTGAAACCATAACTACACTAACCCTGACTGCTAACCCTAAGTTGTTGACGTCATACTTGAATATCTCATCTTTATGCAGTAACATCTTGTTTAAAGAGCAATTAAATGATGATTTAAGCATTAATTGATGGTGTGTTGATTTATTACATTGAATGTCATGTCATTTCAGTATCTATTGAGAAAGTGATATTATTTGCATTGCTATATTGATAAACATTGACTTCGTCAATATTTATTGCCATAATTGCTTATTTAAATATCATATAGTCTTATGAAGTACTAACCCATTGAATTATAACTTGCATACATTAGTTTGCTGTTGCTTTGTTCCATGAAGGCGTTCTTCATTGGGCATTCACTTTATTATTGGCTATTTAGCTGGGACTATCTATTTTGGTGGTGACCTGTGAAGGGGGAACTTTACCTTTGTCCTTTTAAACTTTTGCCTCTTTAAAACCCCAGGTCACTGGGGACATCTCCCCTGGGCCTCACCTCCCTAAAAAGAAAGAACCTTCCCATCAAGGTGGCATTGGGTGGGATAGGTTCCTGTTACGCTAGTTTGGACCTCTATCTTATAGCCATTTGACCCAGCTACAAACTCTATGATAACATTTTGGCGCCATTGCTGGGGAACACTGAGTCAATTCTCCTCAAACGACAAATATTTTCGGTAAGCCTTGCCTCAAGAGCCTTATCTTACAAGATTACCTGGTGACTCCACTAGGGTGTTTTCCCTTCTCTTTGATAGTTTCAAGTAAACTATCTGGCGACTCCACAAACTAAAAAGAGGTTCAATAATCCTCCTTTGTCTTTCATAAGGAAGCCTCCCAAGAACTCTCCTATTGTCAAATCACTTTTAGGGAAGGGACTTCCTTTAAGAATTGTGTCTAGCTCTCAGACCGCTACAACAAACCCAACCAAAAATCAAAGACAATGGTCATCTACTCTCTTAAAACTGTTAGACATGTCAGCCATACCAGGCTACCTTAGGCAAATGCCACCGAAGTATGAGAAGTGGTTGCCTAAATTTACCGGTACTAATGCAATCAGTGTCGAAGAGCACATGAGCAACTTTTGGACATTTTTCCAGCTTCACCCCATTAGTGATGATGCTGAAGATCTAGTCATGAAGTTGTTTTCTGCTACTCTTTATGATGCCTCAAGGCATTGGTACCTAAGCCTTCCCGATGGAAGCATCAAAACCATGGATAGACTTGAAGAGGCCTTTCTCAAAAGATGGAGTGTCAAAGAAGACCCTAATATGCTCCTCACACGACTGAATAACCTTGCCAAATATGAAAATGAGTCCATTCAGGAGTTCCATACTAGGTTTGAGACTTTGCTACAAAGGATTCCCGCAAGCCATCATCTAAAATATGACTACCTCGTCCATGTCTACACCAGATATTTCTATGGCCAACTAGGGTATCTTCTCAGAGACAAAAACCCCCAATCCATTCAAGAAGCCCAAGAGCTCGCTACTAAAATAGAGGGAAACCTCCTTTCATCCAAGATCGAGCCTTTTGCTAACCTAAGGGGGAGAATAAACACTAAACCAAAGATAGTTCACAATGCTGAGCCTACTTTGGATCTATGTACCAGTATCGCCAAGCTGCAAGCCTCTATGGATTTTATCATAAAAAATCAAGAGGAAATGATGAACATGATTGTCAAGTTGGAAATATGTCAGACCCAAGCACCCAGGGCCCCATACAAAGGACAATTCCGGAAAGGGAGCCAATTTTATAAATCAAAGAATGAGCATGAAGTTCCAAACACCTTGCCCCCTGCAAACGTTGTTGATGAAAATCCTTGGTGTCTGGAGTGCAACGAAGCACATTGGGAGCATGAGTGTCCTTACAATACTGGCCATCAACAAGTCAACAACATGATTGTTTCGTGGAGTTTCCTCAGATAAATATCACAGATGCAGAACATCAGGAATCCATGAAAGAAGCAGCCAGATCAACAAGGATGGCGGTAATAAACAACCTATACCAGGAATCGCGAGAAAAGATAAAGAAAAAAGAATTTCATGTGTACAGAAGAAATAATTTGAAACAACCTGCTGCTAATCAGGAAAATCCCCCAACCTTGGAGATACTTCTTCCCAAAACATCCAAGGCTGGTAAGGTTGACCTAAATTTTGACTTCGAAGGCGCATTATCAAAGATGCATGTAAATGTCCCCTGAGAGAAGCAATCAAGATCCCATCTATCAAGGAACGCTTTGATACTTTCTTTTTGGGATTAAATGAACCTATGGACCCCCCTATTATGTTGCAAGCTGATCACTTCAGTGTTCAATATGGTGAGAACCCACCTTTCTTCAAGATGTTGGCAATGAACGGTAAGAACCTCAACAATTGCATGTTAGATACAGGTGATGGTGCCAACATGATGTCACTGAAAGTCATGCGACAAGTGGGTTTGAAGGTCACATGGCCTTATAGAAACGTATGTGGTTTCGAATCTAAATCCATACCCACATAAGGGGTGGTTGAGAATGTTGAAGTTTACCTGAAGGAGTATCCAGAGAAGATGGTCCACATTGACATCGTGGTAGTTGATGTCCCAAATGTGTGGCAGATGTTGTTATCTAGGAAGTTTGCTGCAATGTTGGGTGGCACCCTTGAGATGGACCTCACATTTTTGCAATTACCTTTGAAAAATGGAACCATAGGCCTCTCCTCAATGTGCCAATAACCAGGGACCATGTGCAGGACATTACTCACCTCATAAATAATAATAGAGCACAATACGAGATGATACAAACTCTTCAAAAGTATTCTCCAGAGGATATGCCCTTTGCAACATAAGAGGACTTTGATCAGATCGAAATGCCCAAGAAAGAAGAATACCGACAACTCCTAGATGAATTCAAGAACAAAGAGATTGGGATGATGAAGATATTAAAGAAACATGAAAATGACGTACAAATCCACTTGTCTCCACAAGAAGTTTTTACAGCAGAAGCCCAGCCCCCTCCCTCAGCACAATACACCAAGGTTGTCCAAGGGATGACCAAATGAAAAGTTAGGAATTACAAGGAGGGAGACATGGTATGGATGTGTGATACCCAGAAAGGAGAGCCAACCAATGCAAAGGGAAGCACTCAGTCATGGCTCGGACCCTTCAAAGTTGGAATGGAATCAGTTAATGACTCATACTACCTATACACTTTGGAAGGAAGAAGGTGCCCATTACCTATCAATGGGCACCTCCTCAAACCCCACCAAGGTTGGGGGACCTGATTTCACAGGTAAGTGCAGGTAAGTAGGAATTTTCGTGTATTATACCATTTGCATTTCATGTTAGTTTTCTTTCACATTTGCATTGTTGATTGTTTTATTTCAGTTTATATATATATATATATATATTTCTATATATGTTGGGGTGGCATTAATGCCACATTTTTGTTACTGATGCCCCTATTGAGATTGAGAAGGTCTGAAGATTATGCCAGAGATGTTGAGGTTCTCATACGCTCTACGGTGAGCACATGTCCCCGAGTTGGAGCCAGATGTTATCCCCGATTTCTAGGGATAACTAGGGGATCATGTCTCAAGGTCCACAGTTCCTAGACATGGAGTACCAAGAGCAGGATTGACCCGAGCATAGCCCTAGAGGGTCCATCCTTTTCTTCTCTTATTAGATTCATCTTGTCAGTAGTAGAAGCATCCATCACCTTCGGCTTGGTCTTGTATCGGAGAAGGTTCTTGCTCCATGAGGTAATTGGTCCAGGTATCATGGTATGTGTCACTTTTGATCATTAAAACCTTTAAATATATGCATCTGATTCCTTTTATCTCTGACAATTGCTTGGATCTTACATTGGCCCACTTGACCATGCTTGGGGAGATTGATAGGGTGCCCTAGAAAACCTGTGCCCGTAGGTCTTGGTTTGCCACTGGGGGGGTTTCTGAAGAGCCATCGTCCGCTCCCATCATAGCACCACTCTTTCATCTTATCTCCTACTCATTTATCCCATTCCCCTGTCTGGGCATTGGATGGAGCTATTTGTAGGGTTGCACCTTATCTCATGGGAAGAAGGGGCTAATGACCCAGAAGGTAAAAGCAGTTGGTAAAAGATAAAATCCTGAAATGAAACCTTGAGATGCTTCGCCCAGGGATCCCCAAGAAGGCAATAAAAGGCCTCTCAGCAAGAAACAAGAGGGACCCAGAAAATAAGAAACACGATCTAATCAGAGGATAGGGGGTCTCATCATGAGCCAACCTATTAGGTTCATGGGTACCTAGTAGTATGACATTGCCACCTTTTGGTTACCATGCCAGGGTAGTGACCTTTGGTTGCATGGCCAAGGGAAAGGGGGTCTCATCACGAGCCAACCTTCTCATCTCTGTGAAAGTACTTGTGGGTAACACTGTCAGCTCTGGTCACCATGCCAAGGTAGTGTCCTCTGGTTAGACCTTATATAAAAAGAAAAAGAAGAAGAAGAAGCAAGAAAAGAATAAAGGCAAGAATGGGCTTGGAAAAATGCATCCATGACAGGTACAACTCATCTTCTACAAAGGCATGCCTAGTGGGAATGAACCCTTTTCAGTGGAATGTTGGCCTTGGAAGGCTTAGGATGCCCCCATCTTCACCATGACATCATCCATCTTCATGGACATTCTTGGAGGCAGACTGGGCAGCAGTGGCATGTGTGGCATGTTGGAGAGGCCCCTGGGGGGCTAACGTTTTTCTCCTGGACGTCTTATTTGCACTAGAAAGGGATAACGCCTCCCTTGAAGGGGTTTTTACCTTTTTTACAGCTCAGTTAGGCTTTTAATTTGACAATTTAATGTAAAAAATAGTATTATGGCCTTGTCGGCCTTTTTATGACCTAAAAGTTAATTAAGGTCATGGATACAATATATATTGAGGAGTTTTAGCCTCATTATCAGGACACATCACTCACTCATTAGTGAGGTCTGATTTTAGCGCCCTACTTGGGTATTTTTGCTGGTTAGTGAGGTGCACTTATTGAAGGAAGGCATTTCTTGGCATTTTATGGCGTTTCTCTTGAAGGAAGGTGTAACACACCCACTACGGAAATCAATATTTTTTGGCCTTTTTCATCTTTTCTTCGATGAATAGAATTTCCCGAATTCCTATGGGACCTGATACAAACCTTTCCATCCCTTATCCGTACCCATATGATTGGCGGCTATGACCACAGGCCTTACCGGAGCGGTGCTCCTAGCTTTCGCAATTCGGAAAAATCGCGATGCTTGTATTCCCTTGTTCATTTCGGGGTTTCATCCATCGGAATTTCGTGTCTAGCAAACACGAGGAAAACTGACCCTTGGAGATCCTGGGTACCGAAACGCTGAAACACCGAAACCATGTGTGCTAGTCCATTTCGGGACTTCGCCTATCGGGATTTCACGAGATGCAAGGATAGGAGGGTTTCACATCTGGGTCTCCCGAAGGCCAAAACTCTGAAGCATCATAGCCTGTCCATGCCTTATCATTTCGGGATGTCGCAAGTCGGGATTTCGGGAGTCGTGAGGACAAGAGACTTGCCTCTAGATATCTCGGGTGCTGAAAACATCGAAACATTAGATTCTTAGTCACACTATACTCATTTCGGGGTTTCATACTTCGGGATTTCGCGATATGCGTAGACAGGAGGTCTCGCATCTAGATATTCGGGAGCCGAAATTCTGAAACTCATTATATCTATCTATCTATCTATCTATGAGGCTAAGCTCATTTTAGGATTTTCTTAAGTCAGGATTTCGTGAGTTGTGGGGATAAGGGTTCTTACCCTCTGATCTCCTGGAAACGCTTACCGACCGCCACATGTACCCTAAAGTTGGACGGTCCAGGTACTCCCATGGGTCTTGGAATCGACGATTCCGATTTCTTCATGACTTTTGAAGGTAAAAAGGGGTTGAGGCATTTGGGCCTACATTCCTTCATCAAATTTAACGGTCGTAACAGACCTTAGATCCTCCGAAAGGATCTCATTTGTGAAATTATCAAGAGGAAGGGTATCCTGGGTATCGAACCATCGAAAGGTCCTAACTCATCCACACGCAGTCATTTCGGGACTTCGTGGGTCGGGGTTTCGGGACTCGCGAGTACCAGAGAACTCGCACCTAGATACTCCAGGTGCCAAATCACCAAAAACTCTTAACTTACTCCCACACTAATATATCAGGATTTCGCAAGTCAGGGATTTGGGACTTGCGAGTGCAAGGAAACTCGCCCTTGGGTATTTCAGATACCGAAATGTCGAAATGTTGAGGTCTACGAGGACCATTCTCCCTCGTGTAATATTTTAAGACTTAAACAATAACATCCTCCTTCGGGTCCTCAGGCAATTTACACCAGGTTTTTGAAGACCAGACTGGAAGGTCTTCTAGAAGGTAAGGGAGTGGTCTCGAAAGGGTGCCTTCGTGGGGGAAATCTATCCAAGGCATCAGGTAAGACAAACATGGGAACAAATCTCCCGAGAGCAGACTTGAAAATCTGTATTAGTTCAATATATATAAACATAATCCATACGTGGTATTTCCAATAAAAGTATGCAGCCATCATTTTCTGATCAAAACACCCTGCAGACAGTCCTATACTAAAACCATTCATAATTGCATAGACTATGAGCATACATGTCAGCATATAAATTTCAAGATACAAGATATAAAACACTTATAAGAAAAACATCGGGTTTGATGCAATTGCTGAGAGGGGTGCTCATTTCCACCCAACCGTAGGCTCAACGATTCCAAATGGATTTACCACTAGCCACCCCCGAGCTGAGACCACGATGCTTGAGACTCTCTGTCTCTGTTCTTCAGCGATCGAGAAAAAAGGTTACTCTCCTTCTTCTCTGTTATCACTCACTCTGTGTTTTTGTTCCAAAGTTCTTTCGATCTTTTTCCTTTGATCCCCCGCGTGCACCCCCCTTCCACACCTTTTACCTACCTTTTCTTTTCGGCGAGGTTGCATGTGGCACAAATTTCCCCACGGTGGTTAGGTCTGAGGCCTCCACGGATGGGCGGTTCACCCCCATCCCTCATTAACCCATGAGGATCCTCTTCACCTACCATCCTGGCGAGTAATTCATTTCGGGCCAGCAAGCCGCTCTTGGTTCTTCGGGCCAGTGAAGACCAAATACGGTATTGGTTTCGGTGGAAGTTAACGCCACCATTCCAGGTGCCTTCCACCACCTTTCTTCAGCCATCGTGGTCTCTTTTCCAGCACATCCTCCTCTCAACAGTCCTGCAATATATATATATATATATATATATATATTCATAATGTCAAATTACATTCGTTGACCTTGTCTATCATCATGACATGTATGTACAGAGGTAAACAAAATTGGATATGCCTGTTTCATGGCATCCTCCATTTCCCATGTAGCCTCATCTGAGCCAAAATGTCTCCATTGCACCTTGACCTGTGAAATGGTTTGGTTTCAGAGCGGGGTTTCCTTTCTGTTCAGTATGCATTGAGGTTCAAGTAAGAATTCACCCTCCGGTTCCACCTGGATCACAGACCAGTCAATTATATGATTAAAATCATGTACATATTTCTTCAATAATGAAACATGGAAAACATTATGTGCTTTTACTGTGGGAGGAAGTGCTAGCCTATGGGCTATAGGTACCACTCTATCTAGAACCTCAAAGGGCCCACAGTACCAAGGTGCTAACTTGGCACAAGCTCCCATTTTCAGGGAACTCTTCCTGGGCCTAACTTTGAGATATACATGGTCTCCCATGTTGAACTCTCTTGGAGTTCTCTTTTGGTCAGCGTAACTTTTCTTTCGGTTCTGAGCGACCTTCAGGTTTTGTTTTATCTGAGTCACTTGTTGTTCCATTTCTTTCAACATGTCGGGTCCAAAAGAAATTATGTTTATGGGATTACTCCAACTAACAAGAGTGTTGCACGACCTACCATAGAGGACTTCAAACAGACTCATCCTTAAGGATTCTTGGTAGCCGTTGTTGTAAGCGAATTCCACCAGTGGTAGGTAGTCTTCCCACTTCTTGGGTTGATGCATTACATGCATTCTTAACATGTCTTCTAGTATTTGGTTCACTCTTTCTGTCTGTCTGTCAGTTTGAGGGTGATAGGCGGTGCTAAACAACAACTTGGTCTCTAAACCAACCATCAATGATTTCCAAAAGTTGGAAGTGAATTTCATGTCTCTGTCAGACACGATTTCTTTCGGCATACGATGCAGTTTAAATATCTCCTTCACGAATACTTGAGCAATGTCTATTGCCTTGCAAGTTGACTTGACGGGGATAAAGTGAGCAGACTTGCTCAATTTATCCACCACTAGCATGATGACGTCATTCTGTTTGGTCGAGGTTGGTAATCCGATGATGAAATCCATGGAGATGGTTTCCCATTTCCATTCCAGGATTGGTAGAGGTTGTAATAATCCTGTTGGGTGTCGGTGTTTTGCTTTTACCTGTTGGCATTCTATGCATTTGGCTAGGTACTCAGCTATGTCTTTCTTCAATCCAGGCCAATAGAATTGTTTCCTGGTGGCCGTGATCATCTTCTGGTATCCTGGATGACCAGTATAGGGTCTTTTATGTAGCTCATCCAGTATGAACCTCTTCAAGTCATCACAATCTGGGATATATAATCTGCTTCGGTAAGTGAGCAAGCCTCCTTCCATCATCTGGTAGCCCCCATACTTTATCCCTGTGAGTTCTTGCTGTAGGTACGAGGTCATGGTCTGGATGAAGGGATCTGTTTCTTGTGCATTTCTGAATCTTTCCTTGACATCCGTCTTACAGGTGCTCACCACTGCCCGATGAATTGTTTTCATACTTCTGCTAAGGGCATCGACCACCCTATTTTCCTTTCCTTTAATGTGTTTGATTTTGAAATCAAACTCGCTAAGGAGGGCCATCCACCTATCTTGTCTAGCGTTGAGCTTTGATTGGTCAAACAGATATCACAATCCACAGTGGTTTGTCATAAGTACAAATTTTCTTCCTAGGAGGTAATGCCTCCACATTTTCAAGGCGTGCACTATGACAGCCAGCTCTAGATCATGGGTCACATAGTTGACTTCGTGCTCATTCAATTTTCGGGATTCATAGCAGACCACACTTCCTCCTTACATAAGGAATCCTCCGAGCCCTTCCTTACAGGCATCTGGGCACACGAGGAAGTCAGCTTCGGGATCGATGATCTTCAACATAGGTGCATGGGTCAGTAGATGTTTCAGGGTCTGAAATCTTTCTTCACATTTCTGTGTCCACATGAATTTTTTCCCCTTCTTTTGGAGGGTAGTGATTGGACAACCAACCTTGGAGAATCCTTTTATAAATCTCCTATAGTACCCTGCTAATCCCATAAAGGATCTGATATCCGAAACATCCTTTGGGGTAGGCCATTCCATGATAGACCTGATTTTGTCAGGGTCTACAACTACTCCTTCTTCGGATAGAACATGGACTAAGTAATGTATTTGCTTTTGGAATAATTCACATTTGCTAAATTTGGCATAGAGATGATGTTCTCTTAGCACTTGCACCACAAGCCTAAGATGCTCTTCATGCTCTTCTCTATTCTTGGAGTAAATTAATATATCGTCGATAAAAACCAGCACAAATTTGTCTAGGAATTTGCTGAGTACATTGTTCATCAAGCACATGAAAGTGGCAGGGGCATTGGTTAACCCAAATGGCACTACCACAAACTCGTAGTGACCATACCTCATCCAGAAGGCATTTTTATGGATGTCTTCAACCTTAATTTGGACTTGATGGTATCCCGACCTCAAGTCAATCTTTGAGAAAATAGATGCACCTCCTAATTGGTCGAACAGGTCATCGATCCTGGGCAAGGGGTACTTGTTCTTTATGGTTACCTTATTGAGTTGTCTATAATCTATACACAGTCTAAGGGTACCATCCTTCTTTTTCACAAATAGGACTGGTGCTCCCCATGGAGACATGCTGGGATGGATATAGCCCTTATCCATCATTTATTTTAATTTCAATTTGAGTTCAACTAACTTAGGTGTGCTCATCCGGTAGGGTGTCCTAGACATCGGCACTGCTCCCGATGCAAGTTCTATCGAGAAGTCTATGTCTCTTCTTGGAGGTAGACCTGGTACCTCTTCCGTAAACACATCTCTGTATTCTCTCAGGGTAGGGTGGTCTTCGAGGCTTGGTTTGCCATCTTCAATAGTTTTCAACACCTGTATTTCATATAGGGGACATCCTTTTCAACAATACTTTCTCATTTGCAGAGCTGATATTTGTCTCATCGAGACAGGTTTTTGGATCCCTTGAAGGGTTATCCTTTTCCCTTCTTTACTTACACATTCTAAGGTTTTATGGTAACAATCCAATTTGGCTTTATAGGTGGCTAGCCATACAATACCAATCTATAGATCATACGATCCCAGGGGTAACATGTTAAGGGTTGCTTGGGTGGGGAATTCACCCAACATTAATTGGCAGGTTGGTATGACCTCTACTACCCTTCTTTTGGTGCCAGTGGCTAACTGTACCAACCATGGCTTGGTAGGTTTTTGTGGCTGTAGTTTACACTTATCAACAGCCTTAGGGGCTATATAACTCAAATTTGATCCAGGGTCAATCAAAATAGACACTAGATGGTTGGAAATCATACCTTTTATTTCCACCACTGAAGCTTGGTGGTTAGCTTGGTTATTATCCAAGGCTGCATAAATTTGTGGCACACTCCTGGCCACATCATTGACGATGGTAGCTTCCTGGATGCTATAAATTCTCTGACTATTCTATTATCGGTGTGGACAGTCTCTCAGTAGATGTTCTTCTCTGCAACCCCAACATTTCAAAGGTTCTCTCTTTGGGTTATCAGCCTTCACTGGTATAGATCCAAAAGTTTTATTTCCACTCAAGGAGGGAAAGTTCTATTGGTGTATGCTCTGGGCTGGGAAGCTCGTCCTTGGGTTCTTCTTATAGTTCTTAAATCCTAGGGATTTAATCCCCTTTTTCTGAAATCTCAAACTATTCTTCTATTTCCATCCTTCGTGAGGTTTTGTTCAATGTCCAAACTATTCATGACAACAGGTTGCCTTTCGGATAGTGCCTTCTAGGGTCTTTGGCTCATCAAATTCAATTCTGTTATGATAGTCCTTAGGTAGTCCGCTGATGAAGCGTTGCACCTTTTCCTTTTCTGCCTTTATGTAGGGTACATACCTCAACAACTGGAGGAATCTGCTGACATATTCCTCTATGGTGAGTTGCCCCAGTTTGAGTTCATAAAACTCTTTAGCCTTCTCGTCGAAATATTTTTCCGACAAATACTTCTTCCGGAAGTATTTCTCAAATTTCTCCCAAGACAGGTCTTCTTCGTGAATCCCTTTTACATTCTTAAGGTCTTCCCACCAAATGGAATCCTTTCCATTCAAGTTGAAGGTGGCTACTCGGGCCTTCAAGTTTTCTGAGAAGTCATGGACTCTGAAATACTTCTTTAGTCTGAGCAGCCAGGCTGCTTCTTCTCCTTTCTTTATTTCACCGTCGAAGGAAGGTGGTTTGGCCTTCTTGAAATCTTCGAGGTTATGACTCTTGGAAAGTTTATGGTTCTTTTGTTTTCTTTGGGACTGAGAACTAGTTCTGCTGCTAGAAGATCCCTCCGGGTTGCCAGATTCCTTTCCAGAAGAATTGTCCGACGCTTGTCCCTTATCTCTGGGGTGGAACTTTCTCGAGGTGCTTCTTTTGGTGTGGCCACTGACATGACCACGTTTCTGTGTCTCAGGTTCATGCTGCATTTGTCTTTGTAAGTCAGATAAGATTTGCAGTAAAACTACATTAATTTCCGTTTGTTTCTCTTGTTCTTTCATCATCCTTTCATTGTCAGCCTTGCAGCTTTGTAGTTCAACCATGAGGCTCCTCACAGTCTCAGCCAGATCTGGAGGGGTCCCTATCACCCTCCTTTCGTTAGATTATTCGTCTCTATTGTGGGAGCCTTCCCCCACTTCATGGTGAGTCACCATTCTATATGTCGATAATTTCCCGCGGTTGATCTTTCGCTTGTGTGCAAAAGGAAAAACGCTGGTTGTTAGTTAATTTTCATATTCATTTATAACCAGTACATGATTCATATTTTTCTCATGCACACACACAATAGGAGTTTTCATTCTTAACTTCGACTTTTTAATTGAGGGGGTCAAGATAAGGAGTTACTCCTTTTAACAGTACTCCGAATGGAGTCTTTGTGCAACCCGTTCATGAGCCCAAGCAGGCCAAGTGTTGTAACCATGCTCTGATACCACTTTGTAACACACCCACTACGGAAATCAATATTTTTTGGCCTTTTTCATCTTTTCTCTGATGAATAGAATTTCCCTAATTCCTACGGGACCTGATACAAACCCTGCCATCCCTTATCCGTACCCATATGATCGGTGAATATGACCACAGGCCTTACCGGAGCGGTGCTCCTGGCTTTCGTGATTTGGAAAAATCACGATGCATGTATTCCCTTGTTCATTTCTGGGTTTCATCCATTGGAATTTCATGTCTAGCAAACACGAGGAAAATTGACCCTTGGAGATCCCGGGTACCGAAACGCCGAAACATCGAAACCATGTGTGCTAGTCCATTTCAGGACTTCACCTATCAGGATTTTGCGAGATGCGAGGACAGGAGGGTTTCACATCTGGGTCTCCCGGAGGCCGAAACTCTGAAGCATCATAACCTGTCCATGCCTTATCATTTAGGGATGTCGCAAGTCGGGATTTCGGGAGTCGTGAGGACAAGAGACTTACCTCTAGATATCCCGGGTGTCGAAAACATCAAAACATTAGATTCTTAGTCATGCTATACTCATTTCGGGGTTTCATACTTTGGGATTTCGCGATATGCGCGAACAGGTCTTGCATCTAGATATTCAGGAGCCGAAATTCCGAAGCTCATTATATATATATATATATATATATATATATGAGGCTAAGTTCATTTCAGGATTTTCCCAGGTCGGTATTTCGGGAGTCGTGGGGATAAGGGTTCTTACCCTCTGATCTCCTGGGTGCCGAAAAGCCGAAACGCTTACCGGCTGCCACATGTACCTTACAGCTAGACGGTCCAGGTACTCCCATGGGTCGTGGAATCGACGATTCTGATTTCTTCGCGACTTACGAAGGTAAAAAGGGGTCGAGGCATTTGTGCCTGGGTTCCTTCATCAAATTTAACTGTAGGCTCAGCGATTCCAAATGGATTTACCACTAGCCACCCCGAGCTGAGACCACGATGCTTGAGACTCTCTGTCTCTGTTCTTCAGTGATCGAGAATGAAGGTTACTCTCCTTCTTCTCTGCTATCACTCACTCTATGTTTTTGTTCCAGAGTTCTTCCGATCACCCTCACGCGCCCCCCTTCCACACCTTTTACCTGCCTTTTCTTTTTAGCGAGGTTGCGCGTGGCACGAATTTCCCCGCGATGGTAAGGTCTGAGGCCTCCACTGATGGGTGGTTCACCCCCATCCCTCATTAACCCATGAGGAGCCTCTTCACCTACCATCCTGGCGAGTAATTCATTTCAGGCCAGCGAATCACTCTTGGTTCTTCGGGCCAGTGAAGACCAAATACGGTATTGGTTTCAGTGGAAGTTAACGCCGCCATTCTAGGTGCCTTCCACCACCTTTCTTCAGCCATCGTGGTCTCTTTCCAGCACATCCCCCTCTCAACAGTCCTGCAATATATATATATATATATATATATATATATATATTCATAATGTCAAATTACATTCATTGACCTTGTATACTAAGGTCCATTCAAAATCACACATTCACATCTTTGAGTTTGCCACAGTTCTTTGCCAGCATAATTATTTTTACAGACTGGGGGAACCAGGGTGTTATAGAAGGTGTTACAACTAGGGTTTGCATGGTTATTTCTTGATGAATTGTAAGTATTTTGCTACAAAACTTCTTGATTGAATGGTTGTAGTCTTATTTTCTGACATGTATTTATAATTTGCTGAATCAAAACCCTAGGTGAAAAGCACACAAGTAGGTCCTTGTCTCAAGTCCCCTAAAAGAGAAACTTTTTATCCATTGAAGAAGGAAAAGAGCCTAGCCTTTGCTACACTCTTCTTCTTTTCTTCCCCTATTGCTAACCATATTTTCTAGAAGTCAAGAAGGAGGAGACGTCCCAGGCCTAGGTTATCTACACCTAAGGCCGTTTTTCTTCTAGGGTTTGGTGATAGAGCCTTGCTATAGCAACACTCTCCCTCATTACACTCTCTTGTCTTGATTTATCCTTTATGCTAGCCATTTTTTCCAAATCAACCTAAGGAAGGAGGAGAGAGCACAAGGCCTTTCTTTAGCAACACCGAAGTGAGCCTCTCCCCCCTAGGGATTTGATTCAGGGGCTCTGCCATAGCAGTACTTTAGAACTCTTCCTTCTAGTCCTTCGCCGTCCTCCCTCAACCCTTGCGTCCTCTATTAAATTGACTCCATTAACCCTAAGGCACTGATCTTAGACCTCCAGCGTTGAAGTGAAAGTGATTAAACAACTCTCAAACCCTTTTCTAAATTGAAACCCTAACTACACTAACCCTGACTGCTAACCCTAAGTTGCTGACATCATACTTGAATATCTCATCTTTATGTAGCAACATCTTGCTTAAAGAGAAATTGAATGATGATTTAGGCATTAATTGATGGTGTGTTGATTTATTACATTGAATGCCATGTCATTTCAATATCTATTGAGGAAGTGATATTATTTGCATTGCTATATTGATAAACATTGACTTCGTCAATATTTATTGCCATAATTGCTTATTTAAATATCAGATAGTCTTATGAAGCACTAACCCATTTAATTATAGCTTGCATACATTAGTTTGTTGTTGCTTTGTTCCAGGCAAGTGTTCTTCATTGGGGATTCACTTTATTATTGACTGTTTAGCTAGGACTATCTGTTTTGGTGGTGACCTGTGAAGGGGGAACTTTACCTTTGTCCTTTTAAACTTTTGCCTCTTCAAAACCCTAGGTTACCGGGGATGTCTCCCCTGGGCCCCACCTCCCTAAAAAGAAAGAACCTTCCGATCAAGGTGACATTGGGTGGGATAGGTTCCTGTTACGCCAGTTTGGACCTCTATCTTATAGCCATTTGACCTAGATACAAACTGTACAATGACATTTTGGCGCCATTGCCGGGGAACACTGAGTCAATTCTCCTCAAACGACAAATATTTTCGGTAAGCCTTGCCTCAAGAGCCTTATCTTACAAGCTTACCTGGCGACTCCACTAGGGTGTTTTCCCTTCTCTTTGATAGTTTCATGTAAACTATCTGGTGACTCCACAAACTAAAAAGAGGTTCAATAATCCTCATTTGTCTTTCAGAAGGAAGCCTCCCAAGAATTCTCTTGTTGTCAAATCTCTTTTAGGGAGGGGCCTTCCTTTAAGAATAATGTCTAGCTCTCAGACCGCTACAATTAACCCAACCAACCATCAAAGACAATGGTCATCTACTCTCTTCAAACTATTAGACATGTCATCCATACCAGGCTACCCTAGGCAAATGCCTCCCAAGTATGAGAAGTGGTTGCCTAAATTTACCGGTACTGATGCAATCAGTGTCGATGAATGCTTCAATGCCAATGAATGAAATCAGTGCCGATGAATTCTTCAGTGCTGATGAATGCAATCAGTGCCGATGAATGCACATGAGAAACTTTTGGGCATTTTTCCACCTTCACCCCATTAGTGATGATGCTGAAGATCTAGTCATGAAGTTGTTTTCCACTACTCTTTATGATGCCTCAAGGCGCTGGTACCTAAGCCTTCCCGATGGAAGCATCAAAACCATGGATAGACTTGAAGAGGCCTTTCTCAAAAGATGGAGTGTCAAAGAAGACCCTAATATGCTCCTCACATGACTAAATAACCTTGCCAAATATGAAAATGAGTCCATTCGAGAGTTCCATACTAGGTTTGAGACTTTGCTGCAAAGGATTCTTGCAAGCCATCATCCGAAAGATGACTACCTCATCCATGTCTACACCAGATCTTTCTATTTCCAACTAGGGTATCTTCTCAGAGACAAAAACCCCCAATCCATTCAAGAAGCCCAAGAGCTCGCTACCAAAATAGAGGGAAACCTCCTTTCATCCAAGATCGAGCCTTTTGCTAACCCAAGGGGGAGAATAGACACTAAACCAAAGATAGTTCACAATGCTAAGCCTACTTCGGATCTATGTACCAGTATCACCAAGCTGCAAGCCTCTATGTGTGGTATCATAAAAAATCAAGAGGAAATGATGAACAATATTGTCAAGTTGGAAAGATCTTAGACCCAAGCACCCAGGTCCCCATACAAAGGACAATTCCAGAAAGGGAGCCAATTTTATAAATCAAAGAATGAGCATGAAGTTCCAAACACCTTGGCCCCTGCAAACGTTGTTGATGAAAATCCTTACAATACTGACCATCAACAAGTCAACAACATGGCTTGTTTCATGGAGTTTCCTCAGATAAATATCACAGATGCAGAACATCAGGAAGCCATGAAAGAAGCAACCAGATTAGCAAGGATGGCAGTAATAAACAACCTGGACCAGGAATCACGAGAAAAGCTAAAGAAACAAGAATTTTAGGTGTACAAAAGAAAGAATTTTAAACAAGTTGTTGCTGTTCAGGCAAAGCCCCCACCCCTGGAGATACTTCTTCCCAAAACATCCAAGGCTGGTAAGGTTGACCTAAGTTTTGACTTCGAAGGGGCATTATCAAAGACGCATGTAAATGTCCCCCTGAGAGAAGCAATCAAGATCCCATCTATCAAGGAATGCTTTGATACTTTCTTTTTGGGATCAGATGAACCTATGGACCCCGCTATTATGTTGCAATCTGATCACTTCAGGGTTCAATATGGTGAGAAACCTCCTTTCTTCATGACGTTGACAATGAACAGAAAGAGACTCAACAATTGCATGTTAGATACAGGTGTTGGTGCCAACATGATGTCACTGAAATTCATGCGACAAGTTAGTTTTAAGGTCACACGGTCTTATAGAGATGTATGTGGTTTCGAATCTAAAGCCATACCCACACACGAGGTGGTTGAGAATGTTGAAGTTCGCCTGAAGGAGTATCCAGAGAAGATGGTCCACATTGACATTATGGTAGTTGATATCCCAGATGTGTGGGGGATGTTGTTATCTAGGAAGTTTACTGCAATGTTGGGTGGCACCCTTGATATGGACCTCACATTTTTTCAATTACCTTTGAAAAATGGAACCATAGGGCATCTCCTCAATGTGCCAATAACCGGGGACCATGTGCATGACATTACTAACCCCATCAATAATAACAGAGCACAAGACGAGATGATAAAAATGTTAGAAAAATAGGACTGTAGAGCAATAAAATAAAACAAATGCGCAAACAAAACACAAAAGATACACAATACAAGAGAGACACAGATTTATGTGGTTCACCTAGTGTGGGCCACGTCCACCAGAAAAATTGCCAGGTCCTTCCTTTATTATTATCCAACAAATGAAGGGATACAACCTACAACAAAACCTGCTGTAACTTCCTCTTCTTTCTCTCACGGTCTCCTCTCTCAGAATACAATATTCACCATCAACCATAGCCGCAATACATTTCCCTCATAAAATAGGGTTTCCTTCTAGGGCAAAAAACCCAAACATAATCTCTACTGTTAGATCTGCGACCTTATAATGAACGGTCCAGATTTACAATGAAATTACAATATACATTTAAAAGGAAAATTTTCCTTCGGGGGCTTCGCCCCCGAACCCCTATTGAGGGCCCACTTGCCCCCAAACCCCCTAGCTGAGGGGATAACCCCTCCAAACCCCGCAGAGGGGGTATCCCCCCTCTGCACTCCCCCGTGTGGAAGAGTGTACATACTTTTGGGGTGTAAATACTTCATGGGGTATAAACACGATTGAAAGTAAAAGACCTCTGAATCAGGAAGATAATCAGGCTCCACAACCAACAATCTCCCACTTGGAGACTGATCTCAACAACTCCACCGCTGCTGCATATGCTGGACTCTGAACCTTCTTGGACCTGGCAAATTTCTCATCTTCATCTTCATTC
>ML784550.1:205584-226862 GCA_009831015.1 Picea engelmannii | reverse complement strand
TATAATGCAGGGACTCTCCATCATCATCATCTTGGGAATAAGAGAATTGATAGTGATAGAGGATTCAAGGATTATCATTAAGTCATTGATACATAAGGAACCAATGAAAGAATATCAACTTGCCTCGACCCTCTCCAGAATCACAAAAACATGCACAAGAATCTCATTCTATCATGTATTGAGAGAGCATAATGGCATGGTAGATGGTATGGCTAAGGAGGCATCTCATCTACCACAAGGAATAATTAAGAAAAATGGGGTGCTATCTCACTATTTCATTCCTTAAGCCCACCCCCTTCAAGTCCATTTCATAGAGATACCATTTTCAAATATGAAGCATGCATTAAGGATAGACCGGTGTCGAGTGCGTAGACTATATCTTCCAGTACAAATTCCCATGAAGCAACCCCTCTACATTCATTACCAAGATTTGTGAAGGGACATTTTAAAGTGATTTCTAGAGGGTTTCAAATGAATGTGGGAAGAAGTATGACACAATGGGTGTGTTGAAATGTGTTACTTTGGAAGGTAATAATGTCTAGTAAGTTGTAATCTTATGTAAAAGAGAGTTATCCCACATTCATCATGGAGTAAAACACTCTTGTTATCATTCATTATATAAAGAGGTGAAATTACATTTATCCCACATGTATTATTGGGATGTAATTCCTCCATATCTCTTTGTATATAAAAGAGGCAAGAGAGACCCATGAGACACAATGAAAAGTGTTATCTTTGTACAAGGAAAAACATTTGTGGAGGTGCTTTCAAGTGTAAGATTAGAGATTTCTGAAGAATAAAGAAGACAATACCTTCCTTTGGATGTTTCCCCATTTTGGTGTTTTACCACGTATATCTAGAGTACTTTTTTTTCTCGTCTCTTTCTTATTGTGATTATATGTTGTTGTATGGATAGGAGGCTAGATTAGTAAAGTTATGCTATTTTATATTGTTATATGTTTATTCATATGTTTCAATATTTCAACATGGTATAAGAGAGGGTTACTATTCTCTACCTACTTTGGTAATTTTTTGTACAACAATATTTTCTTCATATTTATTTGGGATCTCCATATTTTTTGTAGTTTTTACGTCAGATCTAGTAGCTATTAAGGCTTCTCTTTAGATTTGGGCATTTTTGCTACCGGATTGAGATTTTTTTTCAAACCCTAACACTTTTTTTGCAGATTTCTCAAATTTATGTGTTTTTTTATTTTATTTTAAATTTGATCTAACCATTGTCTCCAGAATGTAGCTTTCAGCCGAAATTGACTGTTGGTTTGTCAAAATCAAGTACTGTTTTTCCATTTTTTTTATTATTAATTTTCCTAGCCTAGCCCAAGTCATTTTTTTTTTTTGGAAAACCTAAAGTTTTTTTGGTTTGGTATTTTACCAAACCTATTTCTTTTACCAGGCCCTAACCTAATAACTTTTTACCGAACCTAATAACTTTTGATGAAGAGTCCGTTTGCAGTGGGAATTTTTTGTTGTGTGCGGTTTTTCACTCACTACCTAACTTTCCAACTCACTTGTCGATAAGAGATAGTACAATTTTTTTTCTTGTTGTACGTCACATTTTTTTTTTGGATTTTTGTAGGAGAAAGAGAGCGATTTGCATCTTTTGGAGGTCGATTTGTTGTGGGGGTTGAATTTATTAGTTGTACGATCATTTTTTTCAGGAGAAAAGGGTGATTTTCATTTTTGGAGGCCGATCTGTTGTGGGGGATGAATTTATCAGTTGTACGACAACTTTTTCCAGAGAAAGGGGGTGATTTCTCTGATTTACAGAGAAAGAGGGTTGATCTTCTAGAGAAAGGGGGAGATTTTCCAAATTAATAGAGAAAGAGGGCGGTTCTGCAAGAGAAAGGGGGTGATTTACCCTATTTTTAGAGAAACAGGGGCGATTTGCTTGTCGAGTAGATTTTTCTTCCATGTTGGGTGTTTTTTCCCCTCCACGCAGGCCATACGACCGTGTTCTTTCTCGGAGCATAGCGATTTACCTATTCAGAGGGCCAAGCTATTGATTAAGGACTTGATCTGCTCGTTTGAAGGCCAATTTGACTTTGTAAAGGTCCGATCTGTACTTTTAGAGGCGATTAGAGGCTTTTTGGCCGTTTCCCCCCCCTCTCTATGTGTACATCCAAGTTCGTACTATCATGATTTACCTTCCTCATGCACTATACAAACAATATTTCACTTGGGTTATCTCTCTTTTCTCAAATCTAGGGTAAGTTACTCAAGTACACAAACTTTCAGTTTATTTCCTCTTTTCATCTCTTTCTTGTCTTGTTTGCATTTTTTTTTTTTTTTTATCCTAATGACTTCCGAAGTAGCTTATGTTCCTATGTTAGTGCGCCCTAACTATCTTCTTTGGAAAAGAAATTTGATTGATAAACTTAGGAGTAAGAATATATGGTGGTTAGTTAATGGTGAACATAAGAAACCTACCGATGCTAAAGACATGGTTATATGGAAAGAATGATGCGATCAAGTAAGATGAATCATTGATCAAACAATTTTAGATAGTCTTTAGGTACATATTGAGGCTAAAGATAGCTCGATTGAGGTATGGAAAACTATAGATTCTTTATTTGATAAATTTGATGATGTATATGCTTACTACATTGAAAAGAAAATCCATGAGTTAGATCCTAAAGATTTTGAAAGGATAGAATCATTTTTTGCTGAATTGAAAACCATCAATGAATAATTAAATAATTTTGGCAAAGATTACAAGAAATTTGATACAACCCTAGTAATTCTTCTAAAACAAAAATTGCCTTCTTCTTTTAGTATATTCATCGATAGTAGGAATAGAGAAATTGAAATGTCTAATGGATCTATGAAACCTAGCTTTGAATGTTTTGGTAAATGTTTGATTAATGAGCAAGAAAGGTTGATTGCTTCAAGTCAATTAACTTCTAATAAATCTCTAATGACACATAATAAAAATAATCCTAGTAAAGATTTTAATAAAAATCCTAAATCACATACTAAATGACCCTCCCAACATTCTTCTAATGATGCTTGTGATGATGCTAGTAAAATGAAATTGTTTAATCCTTGTAAGTATTGTGGGAAAACCAACGACCCCGAAAATATTTTCTTTAAATGGAGACATGAACTTGTTAAAACCAAGAAGAAATCCTCCGCAGAACAACATGTTGCTTGTTGTGCCTATTCTGTTCACACGGGGAAATATTATTCTTCTGTGGAATGGATTATGGATTATGGTGATTCTAACCATATGTGTGGTACTGCTCCATTGTTTTCTTCTTATGACACTCACATGCACACATCACAAAAAAATTCTATTGGTGATGGTAAACAACTTTTAGTAGTAGGTTCTAGTAATGTTAAAGTTCGTAATGGTACATTGGAAGATGTTTTTCATGTTCAAGGCATGCCCATAAATTCACTTTCTATTTATTGTGCATGTCAAAAGGTTATAATTTTTAAGCATGACCAGATAATTATGTTATTAAAGATGTCAAATATAGCGTCAAAGTAGTTTCTTCTGGTCCTGTTGATCATGATTCTGATTTATATAAATTTATTGGTTTTCATTCAATTAAAAATCAACCTTTTTATTCATATGTTGCTCATGATGATGAACAAAGTAAATTATGGCATGAAATATTAGGTCACTTGAATTATGGAAAAATGAAAATGTTTTCTAAAACGGTACTTGGCTTACTTTCATTTCTTTCACTAAAGGTGTTTGTGAAGGTTGTGTACTTGGTAAACATCATATGGAAATGTTTGAGAAAGGTAAAGCTTTGCATGCTAAAGAACAATTTCAATTAATTCATAGTGATATATGTGGTCCTCTTGAAACCCCTCCTTTGTCTCATGCTGTCCATTTTCTTACTTTTATCGATGATTATAGTAGAAAATATTGGGTTTATTTTTTCAAACATAAAAATTAAACCTTTGGTAAATTTCAAGAACTCAAATCCATGGTTGAAAATGAATGTGGTAAAAGTATTAAGACATTGAGATAATGGGGTGGGAGGGATTCACTAAAAAGGAATTTAATGCATATTAATCTAAGCATGGTATTCAACATCAAAAGATTGTTTCTTATACATCTCAACAAAATGGGGTAGCTGAAAGGAAAAATAGAACTTTGGTTGAAATGACTAGATGTATGCTTTATTCTAAAGGATTACATAAAAGGTTTTGGGATGAAGCCATTTGTTGTGCTAACTATATTTTAAATTTAGTTCCTACTGAGGTAGTTTTGCAGGTTACTCCCAAAGAAAAATGGAATGGAAGAAAACCTGATATAAGTAACTTTAAGGTATTTGGTAGTGAATGTTGGGCTCATATTCCCCATGACAAACACAAAAAGTTAGAGCCCAAGTCTCACAAATGTATTTTCATTGGTTATCATGAGGATTCTAAAGCTTACATGTTATTTGATCCATCTACCCAAGGTGTTATCATTTGGTGAGATGCTCAACTTAATGAAGTCTCTCCTTCCCCCCGAGTCTCCTCAACCTCATGTTACCTTGAATTTGCTTCCATCTCCTATTACTCCCATCACGATTACCCCTTTTTCCATCTCCGTGCCTCATCTTGATCCTAGTTCACCTACCTTTTAAAGTGATCCTCCTAAATGTTTTGAAGATGAAAGAGTGGTTCCTACCACTATCCCTCTTCCTGTTTGGGCCCGAAAAACTCTTGAATCCACAGGTATCGAGATTGTTATTTCTTCCAATACCCGTCTAGCTAGATATAACTTTTCTCTTATGACTAAATTATTGGCTACAAATGATCCTTCTACCTATGCTCAAGCTAAGGACAAACTTGAATGGGAAATCATTATGACTGCAAAGTATGACTCATTAATGAAGAACAAGACTTGGACTCTTGTTCCCCTTCCTCCTTGAAATAATTTAGTTGGTTGTAAATAGATAAATAAAACAAAGTTTACTACAAAAGGATATATTGAAAAACATAAAGCCCGGTTAGTAGAAAAAGGTTTTTCTCAACAAGAAGGTATTGATTATAATGAAAATTTTTCTCGAGCTGCTAAAATGAACACTATACTAACTATTCTTTCTCTTGCTACATCTTATAAATGGGAAATACACCAAATGGATGTCAAGAGTGTGTTTTAGAATGATGATCTTCATGAAGAAATTTATATGAAACAACCACCTAGTTTTATCACTGTTGAAACTTCAATTTTGGTATGCAAATTAAACAAGTCTTTATATACTCTTAAGCAGGCACCTAGAGCTTGGTATGAGAAAATTGATACTTATTTCTTGAAGAACGGTTTAAAACTATTAATATCCAATCCGAATTTATATGTAAATCACTTTGGTGTTTAAGTCCTCATTGTTGTATTATATGTGGATGATCGTACTGTTAGCCAGGTTGCATCTATACATGAATTGAAGAATGATCTTAAGAGTCAATTTGAAATGACATATTTAGGCATCTTAAACTATTTTCTAGGTCTTCAGATTTGGCATATGTCCAATGGTATATTTCTTTCGTAGCCTAAGAATGCAACATATTTAATTGCTCGATTCCATATGAGTGATTTTAAGCCTTCACCAACGCCATTTCAATCTGACGTAAAATTAGTTGTTGATTGTACTACTCCTCTTGTTGATGCTACTCTTTACCGTCATCTTGTGGGCAGTTTGATATATTTGACATAGTAGGAAATATCTCTCTTTTATCGTTAGTACGGTCTCGAGGTTTATGAAAAGCCTCATGAAAGTCATTGGCAGGAAGAAAAGAGAATTCTCATATATTTACATGGGACTCTGTATTATGGTGTTTTCTATTCGAGTAGAGCTATTGTTTCTCTTCTTGGTTATATAGATTCTAATTGGGCAGGTTACAATTCAGATAGATGGTCCATTGCAAGGTACATATTTCAACTTGGTTCAGGTCTGATTTCATGGTCCAATAATAAGTTGAGAACTTTTTCTCTTTCTTCTTGTGAAGTAGAGTATGGCATGTTCTTACAGAGCTTAGATTTTTTTAGAAATCAAATATAGAGTTAAGATGTGATAATCAGAGTGAAATTCAACTTGCATATAATCCAGTGTATCACTCCAAAACCAAACACACTAATCTTGATACTCACTACATTCAAGATCTTGTTGTGGATGGTGTTATTTCTTTGGAATATTGTCCCACAGAGCAACAATCAATATATATCTTCACCATATCCATGAAATAGGTGAAGTTTGTGCATCTTCGAACATTTTGGGATTGCGGGAAGTTGTCATCAAGGGGGAGTGTTGATTTAATGACATATTACTCCATAAGTGTCAATCTAGAAGGAATTGTCTGTCTTTATTCTTGTAGAAAGTGTTGGAAGTTATTGTAATTCCATCTTCCTCCATAAGTGTTCCTTCTCCCTAGTCATCATTAAGGGGGAGTGTTGGAATGTGTTACTTTGGGAGGTAATAATGTTTATTAAGTTGTAATATTATGTAAAAGAGAGTTATCCCACATTCATCATGGAGTAAAACACTCTTGTTATCATTCATTTTATAAAGAGGGTAAATTACATTTATCCCACATGTATTATTGGGATGTAATTCCTCCATATCTCTTTGTATATAATAGAGGTAAGAGACATGCATGAGACACAATGAAAAGTGTTATATTTGTAAAGGGTAAAACATCTATGGAGGTGCTCTCAAGTGCAAGATTGAACATTTCTTAAGAATAAAGAAGATAATACCTTCCCGTGAACATTTCCCTATTTTGGGGTTTTACCACATATATTTGGTGTGCTCAAATTTTTTTCTTGTCTCTTTCTTATTGTGATTATATGTTGTTGTATGGATAGGAGGCTAGATTAGTAAAGTTTTATTATTTTATATTGTTATATGTTTATTCATAAATTTCAATATTTCAATAGGGTGTTTCTGTCCACCTTCGAGTTCTAGCTTGGATGGTATCGCTCGAGCTAGTTGTGCAAGAGGACTATTTGTTTATCCCTACAAGGTTCCAATGCTATGTCTCTTGGGTATGTTTTCGAACCACATGGTTTGATTCTTCTTGGCACAATAGAGTAGAGGTATTCACTCAATTATTGTTTGGTATCTTTGATTGGAGCCGCATGATTATGTGTTTAGTATTTTATTTCTGTTTTTGGTGAAAGGGGACTGAAGAATCCGTTTCCATTCCCCTTCTATATCTTATTGGTTCTGAAATTTGGGTTTCCCATCTTGTAATTGTAGTGTTTTGGGTTTACTATTTTGTAATTTTTGTGTGGTGGTGACCCCGTTTCATGTTTTCTACTCTGGGGAATTATGCTTTGGTTTGAAAGAGATTTGCAGACTTGTTGACACATTAGCAAGACCTTGTAGCAATTATAACACCTACATGACCATGCTCTGCCTTCATAATGCACAACAAAACTTATTTCTTGAATATTTAACATAAATTTCATTTACTTTTATTTTAAGACAAAAATATAAGAATTTGATTACAACCACAAGAACACAAACAATCTATGAATCCTTGCCTCAATGATTTATTTCATAACTCCTCTGTTTACAATGTGGTTAATAGATAAAATCCTTCATTGCATGATATAGTCTTTTCTTGATCCCTTTCTCTGTGGCGATTTGAACCAATTCAATCGAACCCTAGTGAATCTCAATTCACTTCTTCACCAAAATGATCAACCCCTTCAACTCCTTTCTTCTCCCTTTTTATCCCCAATTCTTCTCTCATCGATCTGTTTCCATCCACTGAGGAGATGAATAGTCATGATTGTTCTCTTCCCAGCCATTTCCCAATTCAAATTCTGTTCCCTCTTCTTTTACCAATGATTTTCACTTGGCGTTTTATCTTCCTGAGACGCGTGTGGTGGAATTTCAACATATTCCCCATAGCATGGAGTTGCAACATATTACATGTAGCATGGATTTGAAATGTATTTCATGTAGCATGGAGTTGAAAAATATGTCATGTAGCGTGGATTTGCAGCAAAGGAGTCACAACACTATCATTCGTCATTTGGGCACGAGTTACAACACTGTTATTTGTAACAAGGAGTCGCAACACAAGATGCAAAGTAGAGTTGCAACCATCTTTATTCATCCTAATTGAACTTGTACACAATTGAAATTTCTTTGGGTGATACAGATTGCCCAGAACCAAAGATGCTCCCGCATCAAACACCCGTGGTAATAAAAACATGAGCTCCCAACTCATGTGGTTATTTCTCTAGAGGATGAAGTGTTTCATAGGCATATTATTTATTCTTTGAAAACCCACAATGCATCCTCAGACCCTCTATTTTTCCACTTGAATAAATATCCCATATATTCCTTGTTGCAAGTTTTTCTACCAATCCTTGTGGCCAAAATTTCTTCCACTTCTTAATCTTGCTTGACTGGTAACTGTTGTTCCCATCCATCCATAGTACCTTCATCATCACTATTTTCTCCTTCATGAAACTCATATAGATCAACAACATTGAATGTTGGAGATATATCGAACTTGTTCGGAAGTTCCAATTGATAAGCATTAGAAGAAACTTTCTTCAAGATTCAGCATGGTTCTATTTTATTATACTTAGGTTTGTTATAGGTACCTCTGGGAAATCATTCCTTTCTCAAGTGAGCCATGAATAACTCACATTCTTTAAATATTTTATGCCTTCCTCATAGATCTATCCTCTGTTTATATTGGTTATTGCTTTCATGTAGTTTCTGCTTCAAATGCTCATGTAGTTTCTGCATACTATCTGCAAAATCACTTGCATGAACACTCCTTTTATCTCCTAGATCCGATAAATCAACCAAATCTACCACCCCTTTAGGTGAATTGCCATAAAACAATTGAAATGGGCTCTTCCTTGTAGATTTATTCACTAAATAATTGTATTTGAATTAATCTTGTGCCAAAACTAAATCCTGCTGAATAAGATTTTCACCACTCAAACTTCTCAATATGTTTCCTAAACTTGGGTTCACCACCTCGGTCTACCCATCTATTTGGGGATGATAGGCCAAACTGTATAGCAACTTAAAACCCAACTTTTTCCAAATCGTTCTCCAAAAGTGACCAAGAAATATTTTGTCTTGGTCTGAAGTAGTACTCCTTGGTAGGCCATGTAACATGACCACTTCTTTGAAAAATAACACTGCTACTTCACTGACATCACTTGTATTCTTACATGCTACAAAATGTTCCATTTTTGAAAACTGATCCACTACCAGCATCACATAATCATGCTTCCTCCATGTCGTAGGTACTTCCAAAATAAATCCATGCTTACATCTTCCCACTGTCTTTTAGGTACCAACAATGGAGTGTAAAGTCTTGTATTATGGCTTCTACCTTTGGCTAATTGACAAACTCTACAACCCTTAACAATTTTTCTGACGTATTTGTAGATGCTGGGCCAAAATTACAGTTCTTTCACCAAATTTGTGGTCTTTTCCATGCCACAATGTCCTCCTAATCTGCCACCATGCAACTATCTAATGAGATTCAAACTTAATGAACTATGTGGAATACACAACAATTGGTTCTTAAGCGAGAATCCTTCTTGAATATGGTAATCCATGAATGGTGTTTGGTTCATACTCCATGGTTCTTTACATTCTCTCCAAGCCTCTACAAAATCTGCATCCTCTTCATACAACCCTTTCACACATTCCAAACTCACCACTGCAACTGACATGGTGTTTAGCAATACTATCCTCCGACTCAACACATCAACAACCTTGTTTGATTTCCCTGACCCATGTTTAAAAAGCAACGTATAAATTTATAAAAATTCTACCCATTTAGAATGCTTCTAATTCAATTTACCTTGGTTGATAATGTACTTCAATTCCTTATGATTGGTAAACACAAAAAACTCCTTTGGAAGCAAGTAATGTTGCCACTTCTTCAAGGCCTAGATGATAGCATAAAATTCATGATCATAAATAGAGTATTTCTTTTTTGCTTCATTCAAATTCTCACTGAAAAATTCTATCGATCTACCTTCTTGGCTCAAAACTGCTCCAATTGTTGTCCCACTTACATCACGATCTACTTGAAACACCTTATTGAAATTTGGAAGTGCCAACACTGGTTGTTCTGTCACCTTTTTCTTTAAGTCCTCAAATGAATTCGTTGCTACTGCTGTTGACTGAAATGTGCCTTTTTTCATGCATTCAGTAAGAGGCGCACAAATATGACCGAATTTTTTAATGAAATTCCTATATAAACTCACCAATCCATGGAAACTCTGCACATCAAAAGTGCATTTAAGTGTTGTCCAGTCTAAAATCACTTTTACCTTCTCATAATCCATCCTTAAACCTTCTTTGGAAACCACAAAACCCAAGTATACAAGCTCCTTTTGAAAATATGTACACTTCTTTAGATTTATCAACAATGCGTCCTCTTTTAATCGTTGTAACACTTTCTTCATGTGCCCCATATGTTCCTCTTTTCTCATGCTGAAAATCAGAATGTCATATAAATATACGACAACAAATTTTGTTGTTACTATTATTCAACTGTTACTATTATGAATATTCTTGTTGTTACTGTTGTCCATAACTTTGTTGTTACTATTGTCCATACCCTTGTTGTTACTGATGTCCATAACTTTGATGTTACTGCTATCCATGCCCTTGCTGTTACTACTGCATAACCTTTTCCAACATTGGTACCAACTTATAATGTTGTCCATCCTTGAAAAACTCATATTAATTCTCTTTGTCATTGTGGAATACCTTTCTTTCAAACATCCATGGTCTCCCAAGAAATACATGACATGCATCCATCTCTATTATGTCACAAAAAAATTGTTCGTTGAAACTCCTAATCTGGAAACTCAATAAACATTGCTCCGTCATAGTCACTTGCTGTCCTTTTTGTAACCATGAAAATCAGTACAGACTAGTATGTGGAATGCCTTTCAACTTCAATTTATCAATTACTTTAGTGGATACCAAATTTTCTGTACTTCTTCCATCTATGACAAGATGACAACACTTATCCCAAATTTCACATTTATTTTTGAACACTCTCTTTCTCTGTTCAAGATCTTCTGCTTCCTTTGTCTTAGGATTGGGTAATACCCTTCTCAACATCAAGTTTTCTCCATATTCTTGTTGAAGTACTTCAACATTTCAACCAACAACTGCTATCTCATATTCCTTTGTGACTAGCGTCCTAGCCTCATTTCTTCTCGCTACGTTCTGTCTCTCCGAACATTCCGATGCTTTATGACCCTCTATGCCACATCTATAACATGAAATCACATACTTACCTCAGCCAAAACCTCTTCCTCTGCCAACACTTCTTATTCCTCTTGTATTTTGACTATTGGTCTCTTCATCCTCCTTCTCACTATATTTAGTATAATTTTTTCTACCTCTGCCTCTAGTTCCTTTTCCCCAAAACTTCTAGCGCAATCTTCTGTCAATATTTTTTTCCACTTTCAAAGAAACCTGATAGGCTTCATCTACATTACAAAAGTATGGGTACTCATCTCATCCTGAATCTGATACTTCAACCCATTCACGTATCTTGCCACTCTTTGATACTCAATTTCTTTTATCCTTGACCTGAGTGACAACTTGAAGAATTATTCAGTATATTCACACACCGATGTCTCTTTCTGCATGAGATTTTGTACTTGTCTACACAAGTTCTGTTGGTAGTCAACATGTAAAAATTTCACCTTGATTTTACTAACCATATTCTTCCAAGTTTTAATCTTCTCTAATCTATTATCTACTCTATCCTTCTGTAGCATATCCCACCAAAGTGAAACATATCCTTTCAACTTCATTATGGAAAAATGAACACGATTGGGATCTTGAACATTCTCATACTCAAAGTATCTTTCGAGATCTCCTATCCAATCTATAAGAGTTTCAACCCTTAGAATTTTTTCATAGCATGAAACTTCAACCCTCACTCTACCTCTATTACTCAAGAAGGATATCGAACGCACTGTTCAAATTCAATCTATTCCTCAGATTCTGAATCTAACTTAGCTTCTTCATTTCTTCTATTCTCCAATTATTCTATTCTTCTTCTTAATTCTTCGAGTTCTCTATTCCTCACACCTCCTTGTGTTTCTCCCGCTCTTCATAGTGGCATCCTTACAAGTTATCTTGCATCCCTCACTTAGACCAACATTCATAATCCTTACCTCCGGGCACTGTTCTCTCACAACTTAGGAACCAAACATGCTCTGAAACCACTTGACATAGTATCAAGACCCTATAAAAATTCTAACACCTACAAGACCATGATCTACCTTCATAATGCACAACAAAATTCATTTCTTGAACATTTAACAAAAAAATCATTTACTTTTATTTTAAGACAAAACATAAGAATTTGATTACAACCACAAGAACACAAACAGGCTATGAATCCTTGCCTCAATAATTTATTTCAGAACTCCTCTGTTTACAATGTGGTTAATAGATCCCAATCCTTCATCGCCTGATACAACCTTTTCTTGACCCGATTCTTTATGGTGATTTGGACCACTTCAATCGAACCCTAGTGAATCTCGATTCACTTCTTCACCAAAATGATCAATCCCTTCAACTCCTTTCTTCTCCCTTTTTATCCTCATTACTTGTCAATTTGTTTCCATCTGTCGAGGAGATGAACAATCATGAATGTTTGTTGCCCAACCATTTCGAAATTAAAATTTTGTTCCCTTTTCTTTCACCAACGATTATCACTTGACACTTTATCTTCCTGAGATGCGTGGAGTGAAATTTTAGCATATTCCTTGTAGCATAGAGTTGCAACATATTTTTTTTTTTTTACTGAAACGGTTATGGAGTGATTATATTCATCTTGGCCTGAATGCTGAAAGTCTAATTACATTGATGGATTCTTTGTCCTGATGCCTCTCACTACTAAGGATGAGAGTGCAGCTGAAGCTTGAAGATTTCTTCCTTGATAAGGAACCCAAAGAATCGATTTCTGTGATTTTCCCCCACTTGGAGATACAAACAAATTTGTCTAAAAGTAAGCAGTAAAACATGGCAGCAAACAACTTAAGGAATAGGTTCCCATGTTTCTTCTTCGTCTTTCATCTTGATCCCGACAGAGAGGAGGGCCGATTTGTTGGCTTCGATGTCCACCTCTTTGTTATGAGTTCTCAACACATGATAGTACTTCAAATTTTGGAACGAGTTTTCCAAGCCTTTGATTCTGATTATCAGCCTTGATAATTTAAGATCCACCGTTGGGGAGTTGGAAACCATTGCGTTTATTATGGTCTGGGAATCACCTATAACATTGGCTTCATTTATGCTTAAATCTTTGAGGATCTTGAGACCTTGGAAGAGGGCCAAGGCCTCAACCTGATTGCTGGAAGAATATCCTAGTCCCCAAGCATAGGAGTGAATTTTAACCCCATAAGGATTTACAACAACACCTCCTGCACCATCTTTGCCCAGATTGCCCTTTGCTGCTCCATCAAAAAAGAGGGAATGTCTTGCTTGTGATTTGATCCATTCTTGAAAGTCGGTTTTCGATTTCCTTATTTGCCACTCTTTAATAGTAGGGGATTTTCTGACTACTGGGGGGAAATGAATATCTAGAGTTGATCCCCAAGCGATATCCTGTTGGCTGAGGTTGGATTCATCTTTTATATCAATCAAGCATTCCTTTAATTGACCTTTAATCTTGATTTCTAAGGCCTTGGGATTCTGCTTTATATTTCTGAAGACTCTTCTGTTGCGTTCTAGCCATATCTGCCAGCAAATAACCTTTGGGAGGACCGCCCATATCACTTTGATTATCTGGTTTTTAGGGGGAGGGCCAGGATATCTTATTGCCCATTTAGAGAAGAGTTCGATAGTGGAACGAGGAAGCACGAAATTAGGATCCAAATCTTGCACAAAGGAAGACCAAATCTGCTTGGAGAAGTTGCATTCTATAATTAGGTGGACTGCTGTCTCTTCATTTTCATTTCACATTAAGCAGATGGAGGGGCCGTAGAAACCTTTCTTCTGCAAATAATCATCAGTTAAGATTTTTCCGTGGCAGACTAGCCAGGCAAAAAAGTCTACTTTGGGCCATGAGGGAATCCGCCAGACCCCTTGCCAAGGAGCTGGGTCGGGGGGGTGTATGGCCTCTCGTTCAGCTTGGAGTACCCCAGAGAGACGGTGTAGCCTTTGGCATTCGGCCCCCAGCCTTTCCTGTCTTTTTTCCTCATGTGCGTGGGCGCCAAATCGTGCAGAAGCTCGAGCAATGTGATCCATTCGTTGGTCAGATGATCCAGCACTTCAATGGGTTTCCAGCCTGCCCATTCTGAGTTTTTCCAGCATGAGATATCCCACAGTGACCGCAGACCCTCTCTATCCATCCAGCAATGCAACGATCTAATGGAGGCTCTATCTTCTATAGGATCCTTATTCATGATTTTGTTTGTCCAAATGTTTATTTTTTTCCCGTTACCTGGGATCCAGTGGGAATGCGCAGTAATTAGAGGGGCGGCCTTAGCATAAAGATTGAGAAATGCCGAATTAGGCATCTGTGCCACATTTTCTAGACAGCTGGATCGGGGTCCTCTGAAATATTTTTTCCAGAGAGCCAATTGGGCCCAGCCAGGCTTGGGTGCAATGATCTTCCAAATGATCTTTGCCGCCATTGCCACATTCTGCTGACAGAGGTTTTTGAAGTTTAGACCACCCTCGCACACTGGCTTGGAGATGGTTTCCCAACTGATAAGGGGGATCTTGTTTTCATTTTGTTTTCCTCCCTTCCAAAAAAACCTCCGAATGTACTCTTCCATTTTTCTTAAAATGCTTGCCGGAGCAAGAAGTCCAGCGAATTGGAATAAAGGGAGACTGGAAAGCACATATTTTATTAGCACTGATTTACCAGTAGAATTAAGCCAAGAGTAACCCCAGGCTTGAATCTTTGACTTGAATTTTTCCAGCTGAGGGAGCCAGTCTTTGCTGGCAGGTCTTTTATGAGTTACAAGGAGGCCCAAGTATTTAAAAGAGGACCAAGAAGAAGAGGCTGCAAACCCTAGACATCTAGAAATGGCAGAAAGCAGCAAGGGCGTAATATTCTAGCTGTAGATGTGACTTTTGCTCTTGTTAATAACACTGCCTGAGGCCTCACTGAATTCATCCAAGACCGCTTTGAATTTTGAGGAAGAGGAGAGAGAGGCTGTACCCAAAAGTAGAGTGTCATCCGCAAACAAGGTGTGGTTAACATTTTTTACCCCTCTGGCAATACACAGTCCGTTGATGTCTTGTTCTTGCAATTTTTTGTCTAACAGGATGCTGAGGACAGAGGCTTGGATGACAAAAAGCAGAGGGGATAGAGGACACCCCTGCCTGAGTCCTCTCGAAGCTTTGAAGAAATCAGTGGGTCTTCCGTTAACAAGAGGAGAAATCCATGGCTCCGAGATACATGCCCGGATCCATTTAATGAAGTTTGCTCCAAAACCAAACTTGCTCATAACATTTAAAAGAAAACTATGATTTACTCGATCAAAAGCATTTTCTAAATCGATTTTAACCACCATACCTGGCTCTTTTCGGAGAAGACTTGAGTGTATTGCCTCTTGTACAAGGATGTAATTGTCCACGATCTGCCTTCCTTGAATGAAACCTCCTTGATTCTCAGGAATTATTTTAGGCAGAATGCGCTTCAGCTTATTTGCAATTACTTTAGTGATTAATTTATAACCAATGTTGCATAGGGAAATTGGACGGAATCTACTGAAGATGTTGGTGCCTTTTTCCTTGGGTACGAGGGCTAAATAAGCTGAGTTTGTGCTACCGCCTATTTTCTGAGTGTTTTGAGACTTCTGTACCATTTTGAGGAGATCCTTTTCAATAATCGGCCAACAGACTTGAAGGAATCTGACAGAGAATCCATCCGGCCTGGGGGCCTTATCAGGATCCATACCAAACAAAACCTTTTTGACTTCATCGTTGGTGACTTTGGCCTTAAGATTCTCCTTCATTCGCTGAGAAATGACATTGGGTATAATGTCTAACAGATATGGGTAATGATTTGGGTCTTTGTCCTCACTGTACAAGTCTAGAAAATGCGAAAAGGCTGCTTTCTTTATGTGATCAAAATCCTTATGAATATCACTATCCTCTTTAATATCTGAAATGGTATTGAAGCATTTCCTTACCTGGGCTTGTTTATGAAAAAAAACAGTGTTCCTGTCCCCTGCTTTGAGCCAGAGGTTGCGAGATTTTAATCTCCAGTACTCTTCTTCAACTAAGCAGGCCTTGTGATAGCACTGTTGCAACTGAACTTCTTGATCTAATAACTCCTTTGTGAGGGTAGCATTCGCCATGCCATATTGATGGGAGAGAAGAGCAGCTTTAGCGGACTTCCTTTCTATGTCCGGTTTGGGTAGAGTTTTGGCCCATCTTTTTAGAGCTCCTTTTACCCTTCTAAGCTTTTCCTCCCATATATAGAAAGGCGATCCATTGACAGGCTGGATCCAGCAATCCTTGACAGTTTGCGTGAAGTCTGGCTCCTTTACCCATAAAGGGCTAAATCTAAAAGGGATGGGACCCAGATCATGATGAGCTAGAAGTTCTAGCTTAATGGGCTTATGGTCCGAGACACTACTGGCAAGGATATACATTCTAGGCTCTAAACCTAGCAGAAGAAAGGAGCTTTGAATAAAAAATCTATCTAGCCTGCCAACAATATGACCAGGGCCCACTCTTTTATTAGACCAAGAGTACTTACCAGAAGACGGTTTGATATCTAGTAAGTCCCAGTCCTGCATGATGTCCTCCACCCATTCCCTTGCCGGATCTCGAACTACGCTGCCTCCCCTTTTTTCAGAAGGATGAAGAGTAAGGTTGAGGTCTCCAGCAACAATTATATTCTCCAGATTTGTCAAATCTACTTGGTGCTATATAGAGTCCCAACAGTCTTTTTTTTCCCCGACCTGGACTGGAGAGTAGACATTGAAAAGACAAAAAATTTCCTTAGTGTCCAAATTTTGCATTTTCAATAGCAGCCAGTGAATGTTCCGAACCTCCAATAGAGCTGTAAATTTGTTGGAATTCCAAAGAGTACTGATCCCTCCTGAGGCCCCACGGGTAGGGATGGCTCTTGCATCACTTTTCATCCAAAGTTTCTTGCTCGCTTGAAGGAAGGCTATGTCTTCCAGCTTTGTCTCCTGGACGAGAAGTATGTCTGGGGTTTCTGTTCTGATCAAAATTCTGATGGCTTCTTCCTTTACTTTGGACCCCATACCTCTACAATTCTAGGAGATGACCCTCATTATTTTTGTTTCTGGTGGGCTCCCTTGGAGCCTTGAGGCTGGTTTTTCAGCATCTTAGTCTTTGGGGCTAGCAGTTTTTCTAAGTTTGGTTGGCTTCCCTGAAGTTTTTCTTTATAGGTCTCCTGCTCCCTTTTTTCCCTGTCAGTTTTTCGGCCTCTTAAGGATCTCCTTACCGAGGTTTGGGACTCTCCTATTTCTCCTTCCTTTTCTGATTCATCCGTTTCCTACTCTTCTTCCTCACCTTCTAAAGTCATACCTTGAGGAAATTCAACACTTGTTTCTTTGTGAGAGACTGAGGAGGTACCTTTACTTGAAGGAGCTGTTTTTTGGACCTCAGTCTCCAGGGTAGCTTCTGTCTCCTCTTGGGCCTCGACCTCCTGTGTGATCTCTGGATTTGAGCTTAGAGGGCCGAACTTATTTTCTGGATCGACATTGAGAGGGATCTGCTGGGCCATGACCTGATGGGGTCCTTTTCCATTAGGGCCTCCCGGCTTCTGATTCTTGAGATTGGATTTGGATCGCTTGACTTGGTTCCATCCATCCTCCTTTCCCTGAACAGCCTCTTTGTTGGTCGGACAGCCTCTGGCGAAGTGGCCATAAACATGACATTTCCGGCATTTGAAGGGTAGCTTCTCATAGTCCAGTTTCTGTAAATGTGTCCATCTTCCGACCTTTAGTGTGATGGCCTCTGTTAGACCCACCTCCAGATCTACTTCTACACAGATCCTGGCACAGTCAAATTGATCCTTATTGTTCGCTCGATCTATAAATTTCCCCAGGGAATTACCAATGTGCCTCAGGGAGTCCCCATTGTAGCAGTGCACTGGGAGATTTGGAAGTCTGACCCACACCGAGACTGCTTTGGGTACATCTACTTCCGGATCGAAGTCCGGAGTCCATTTGTTCAAGTATAGCCCCTGAGGGCCCATGAAGTAGGGGCTATTTTGGAAGATCAGATCTTTGTCATCCTTTGATGTGAATTCGAAGAGGAAGTATCCTCTCCCCAGAAAGTAAGAAGTGACCCTTTCTTTGATCAACAATGCCCAATTTCTGTTGACCCAGCTTTCAGTGGATTTTGGGGACGACCATAGCCCCATGAACTGGCCAATGAGAGCCTGATCGACCAACGACAGAGCAACCTGGATCGAGGTTTCTAGAGGAAGGGAGATCACAGGAATATCGTCCAATTTTTTAGCAAACTTCGCAGCTTCCGTGTTTCTCTTCTGTGGGAGACCTGCCAAGAGCCTACTGAAAGCCTCAGAAGGCGAGATTGATGGAGGAGGTGTAGGGGACGCCTGGGGGGTGCCCGACCCCTCCATGTGCATGAACCCTGGGCTCAGGCCTATCCCGTAGATCCCAAACCCTGATAACCCTGACAGAGAAGACAATTTTTCAGCTCGGGTCCGGCTCAATCAGAAATTTCATGAGAAGCTTTGTCAGCGCTCCTTTGGAGGATAAACGGGCGCGCTGAACCAAAACTAGAATCGACGCGTAAGTTCAGTAGAGGGTTGGCGCTCCCTTTGGCCAAAGAGGAGAGCGCTGGCTACCTCTCGGTGCCCCCTTTAAAAACCAACGAAAAATGAAAACTCAACGTGCCCCAAGGCCTGTTGACCAGCGCCGACGCTCCCTTTGCAACCAAACGCCAAAGCCTTCAACAAGAAATTGTTCCTCTTGGCAGTGACGGTTCGAGAGCTCTTCAGCTAGGCGGTGGATTTTTGCAGTCAAGTTTTGGGTCGTTACAGGTTTCGAACGCGGGTCTCCACCCTGCGGTCTGCGGGAGGAACGCCAAACTGAAATTATGAATATATGGAGTTGCAACATATTACCTATAGTGTGGAGTTGCAACATATTTCCTGTAGCGTGGAGTTGCAACATATTTTCTGTAGCATGGAGTTGCAACACTATCATTTTTCATTTGGGTATGAGTCACAACACTGTTATTTGTAACAAGGAGTCACAACATGAGATGCAAAGTAGAGTTGCAACCAATTTTATTCATCCTAATTGAGCTTATACATAATTGAAATGTTTTTGGGTGATGCAGGTTGCCCTGTATTACCAATTGGACAATAATTCTAGTGGACTTTAGGAATTTCACATTCAATATAGACTTTCCCCTCAGTGAAGAGAGGTTTATTTTTTTCACTTTGGCTCACCTAAATCCTCCTTAGCCTCTTTAAGAAGGACACACTCTTTACATTTTGGAAAAAAATGGATCCCCAAGTCTTCAATGACGTGTGCAAGATTTTGAAGAGAAGTGAACAATATTTGAACAACAAGGAAATATCCCTTCGATATCTTTTTGCAATTATACACAACATGGAAAGACAAAAAAAGGAGTTGACATGATTTTTGAAATCCTAGGAGAATACATGGGAAAAATATCGAAAATCTAAATGGACCGCTACAAGTTAAAATGTCATGTCTAGTACACAAGTGAAGCTTCAACTTCCATCTCAACATCTAAAGAACATTATTTAGGATATGTAGAGTATAAAATAAAGAATGAAGAATCTAGACAATAATCGAAGGAAGCAAGCGAAGTGGATCAACCATCTATTACTCGAGAGCCAAAACAATAATACCCAAACTTTTAAATGTTTTGTAAAATCATATGCATTTTAAAAGTATATTATAGGCAATATACATGTCAAACTGGTATCTATGTAAATATGGGACATAAAATCTGAGATGATAGGATAAATTTGTTGGTACCATTGTAGATTTTTTTTGAAACAACATGCCTGCTTTCTTTGTAATATTTTGCCTTTTATGACTACTATTAATACAATTTTTCTAGTCCTAGTTTAAAAAAAAACATTTTGAGAAAAGATAATAAATTTGAATATTTAAAAAAATGGTTAATCTCATATTGAATTTTGGTGAAGATGAGGTTAAGGCCATCGAGGATATCAATAATTCAAGGAAGGAAGAATGTCACAAACCAATTTCCCGAAGTACTAAATAAGAGAATATATGTAAATAATATAATATGTAAAAGATTGAACTTAATTACTTTCTCTTGTAAATGCCTAAAGAATTGAAATTATAAAGTTATCTGACTTAAAATATGAAGAGTCATGATGTACATATATAAAGTGTTATTACTTTTTAGTATTGGACCATTATATTCTATTTAAGATGAACCATTGGATTAGAAAGGTGCATTGGAGGAGAATGACACAATGAAGAGAGATGGATAAAGGTTTCCATGTACACTAGGGGTTTTATCATTCTTATAACATGTGGGGTTTACCATGTATATGAAGTTCATTGGAGAAATCATGATAGGCCATGTAAAGCAACCACATGATTACCTCCCTATTGTTGACTCAAAAAATTTTCACCTATTAAAAAACTTGCAAAGAGTTGCAAAGCCTATTATTATTACCATTATATAGCTAACTCCAAGGAGAAAGTGTAAAAGTGTTGGTCTTTAAGATTTTTCCGAACATGAGATATTGTTTAAAATCATGCATCACTTAGCAATGGTATATCCTGGTAAATATTTGATGTTTCTCTCATGCAAATTCCTAATGATTGACTTGCATGGAAATTAAAAAAAATCACATGTCAATTTTGATGGTCTCTAGAAAATTTTGATACCTGTTCAAAGCATTGGATTAAAATTTTGAAAATGTGTGCAAGTGGTCACCGCATATTGAAACATGTAGACTGGGTTATTAAACTCTACAACAATTGAATGGCACTAAATAGTGATTATTATCATATACCATATTATGTAAACATGTCAAATTTGAATTACATAGTTTGTATGTTTTAAAATGGTATTAGTTTTATTTTTTTGATGATGATGATGATGATTAACGTCCACTAAGACCTAATTGGTCTATCAGACCTTAAGAGGGTAAGTGATTACTTGCGATTCTTTAGAATTTTGTTTCTGTGCTCGAAAATAATTAAGAGAAGCTTTCCAAGATCACCATACTTTTGTTGAGTTAAGAGGTTAGGAAGGTTGGTAGTGTGATCAATATTTTGAAAATGAGATCTAATATGGGTATAGGCT
>ML784550.1:183423-204560 GCA_009831015.1 Picea engelmannii | reverse complement strand
CTTTCCATAAGAACGATATCATCGGCATAAAGAAGAAGATTGATGACTATACCAGTGAGTGTAGGGCCGACACAACCTGCTTTTTCCAAACATTCTTCTAATTTATCAATGTATATGCCAAAAAGGGTAGGGGACAAGGGACAGCCTTGTTTGACTCTGATATTGTAGTTAATCTCTTTTGACCAACCCTCAGTGTTTTTAAACTTAGAAATAACGTTCTCATACATCCTTATTGCAGCAACCCTCAACTCGAGAGACACTTTTATCTCTTCCAACCTATTCCAAAGGTTTTTCCTAGAAACCATGTCAAAGGCTTTCCTAAAGTCAACAAAACAACAAAAAATATTGGTTTTAGTATTGCAGAACTCATCTGCAATGATCCTAAAGGTAACAAGATGGTCCACAGTTGAATGATATCTCTTAAACCCGGCCTAGCCTTTAGCTCTTTTACCATGAATTTCTAGCCAAATGCTAATCTTCTTTTCCAAAATGATTCCATAAAGCTTGGCTAAAATCGGGCTAATCATAATGGTCCTATAATTAGAGGGAATGTTTTTATCCCCATTTTTAAAAATAGGAACAATGAGGCTTTACGTCCAGGGTTTAGGGAAGCCTTGCTTGACTGCTAAATTGAAGAGCTTGTGTATGTGAGGGATAAGGATTGGCCCTCCGATTTTAAAAATTTCAGCTTGGTAGCCTTCAATGTCCTTAGCTTTCCCATTTGCGAGCCGCTTAACCCTAAACTCTATGTCATCTAAAGAAAAAACTTCTTCCTTTGTAGGGACAATAGGAATGGTGTCCATGGCATTAAGGAACTCGTAAAGATTTTTAAGGTAGGAATTCCAGTCCGTTAAGGGAATCCTATTATTTTCTTTAGTATTGCGTTTTAGAATTTGGCTCCAGAACTTCTTAGGATCCAACTTGTATAGTTGTGAAAGTTGCTCTTGCCTTTTATTGATATATTATCTTTTTTTTCTTTTAATTAGGGCTTTGTACGTATTGATCTTATCAAGTTTTAAGGGCTCATTAGAAGCATCCCTAATGGATTTCCTAGCAATTTTATGGGTTCAACATGATTTAAATACCCATAGGGCTTGATATATAAGCTTTTCATATACCATAGTCATTATATGAAGGATTCACATAATTCAGGCAACTTTGTAAGGTCTTAAGAGTTTTGTTTTTATGGTTAAAGCATTATATTGGAAGCAACACTTTGCATGAAATGTAACCAATGTAGAACCTACACTTAGATATGTGACTTACATATGGTTTACAGTTGGTTTATGATGATGATTTCACATATAATATAGTGTCGTTTGGATTGATACATATAGCATGTGGTATATGGTTCATGAATATTTCTTGTTTCAAGGATACGAGTTATGTGGCAAAAAATTCAATGCTTATTTGATTTGACATGACATAAAGCTCACACACAATGAGGCTTTTACATATTGAATGGATTGTTGAGTTGGCATGCAATGTGATGGTTTTTTGGATTGACGATGTGATAGAGCTGTCCATTCATTGAAGGTGCTAGGACATGGGCATTGACTCCATAGTCTTGCACACTATCACTTCCTTTCTTCCTTGGATTTTGGTAATTTTCTCTATTGATAGTTGAGAAAAAAGATTTGAGCTTTGCTTGTTGAAACCCTCGCTCCTGGTGGTTTCTATAACTGAATCGGCCTTGGTATAAAAATGTCATTATACTAGGTATGAGCTCACAATTTTTTTTGCATCTAGTGAAACATATTTGTCTTAGAATTTGATTAAACTTAGCCATGGTTAGAATTTCTATGTGCATGAAATGTTTCTTTCCCTTCTCTATAGTTTCTTGAAAAAAACGTGGAAAAAGTGTTTGTTTACAAAAATTTAATAATAGTTTTGTTTTCATCTTCCATACTCACACTTTTCATATTGATTTGCAATAAAAAATTAGTTTTGGCAGTTCATGGTTTGCATACAGATGAGACTTGAACTTGAGTTCTCTTTGTCTTTTAGGATTCTATGGTCATTATGGGAATAACACAATGCTCTTTGTGGATTACAGTCGCTGGTTTTTTTGTTATGGTGTTGCTCAAATCATGTTTGAGTCATGCTACAAAAGACTGTTGTAATACCCCTGTTTCCCCCAACTTGTAATTGATCATTAATTATGATTACCATGCTATGGCATGTGAACATTGTAAATGCATTATTATTTATATTTGCCAATGAATGAATTTGGGGGTGAAGCCTTGAAGTACTGGCCATGATATCACTAGAGGAAAGAGTGAGGAAACAATAGAGAGGGTTCACTATGTCAAAATGACCCAATTTCTCTTTGTTGAAATAACAAGCCTCATTCAGATTCCAAGGAAAAATCAGTTAATGAAGGAAGGACCGACGGTTGAACAAACAACTACCCCCATAAATGGAAGCATGGAGGGTCCAACTGGGGAGACAGTAAACTGTCAGCCCGAAGTACCACATTTTCTTGTAGGCCCAGATTGACCCAAGTTCCTTCTAACAGAAGGAACAAGACAGGTCCAGAACCTGCCTGGGGAAAAATAAGAGGGCGTGCAAGAGAAGAAGAGGTATACCATTCAGAAAGGAGAGAGTGCATGAGGCTCTCTAGTTCGAAAGAAGAAAAAAAAGATTAAGCAGATTTGGTTAATAGAGAGAACAAGAGAAAGAATCTCTGAGAGTTTGTCGAAAACATGACCTGAGCAGGAGGTTGCGAGCTTGATGCTGAGGGAGCATTTGATAAACCTCGCAGAGACTGAGATAGAGAAAGGATCTCTGAGAATTTTCAAAAGTTCCCTAGTGATATCATGGCTTGGCACGGGGGTGGCCATAGTGCTAAGAATGAATTCCTATGAGCTTATGGTTGGGTGGAAAGGCGAACACCCACAGTCAGTTGGTTGAATATCAACTGTAATAGAAAAGTATTCCATATAATCTGTCAACTTGAATTTAAATGTCTGATTGAATGCTTATATTTTCTCTATATAGATGCATCCTTGATATCTAGGGATAATGACATATTATGTGGATGTTATATCCTTGTGACTTTGGCGGTCTAGCCGACTGAATATTTTGAGGTAGAGTTTGATCATTATCCCCTGTCAATGGTTTTCTACTTACTCCCACCTAAGAAAGGAAAATTATCAGTAACTAGGTTCTAAACGAATTCAGGACCTAAGGCCTTGGACTCTGTACTAATTGGAATATTCCTCGAAGGGATTACTCAGGGATCAATCCCGCAAGTAAAGAGTTGGGATAGACTCTACATGACTGTTTGGGTTCAGTCGATCCCTCAAATTACCTTTCCCTGATTTAGAACTTAAGTTCTATGAATGGAAGGCACTTCCTTCAAACCAGTCATCTAAGTGACCCTAGGATCATACCCACAACCTTAACCAAATATTGGATAAGGGTTACAAGTGGAGGCTTTGGAGCTTGACAAAGTTCCATAGGACCAGGTCCATGGAACCCTTCGCTACACTCAAAACATGAGCTAAGTTGTTCGAGACTTCAGGAGTCTGGAGCTTTGGGCTAAATGAACATAGCAACATCCAAATGTGCTAAAGGTGACCTTTTGGGCCAGTAACTTGACGATTGACTGACAATGGGAGATCATTTACCTGTTATCATGGGATTCATTCCCTTGCTAAACCCCAATCCACTTCTTGGTCGCGAAGTAATGCGAATTGTAGATCTGAGACTATTCAGGATCTCCCCTGACCGTTGGATCTATGTCGTGGTCATTAGATGTTGACCTACTCGAGGAGAGAAAAGGTGTTAAACAGTCAAAACCTTTGAATGCATAATTCACAAAGTAACATGGACCGTGGATCTAAGGATCCTTCATGATCCTTCTGGACTATCAAATCAAGTGTTAGTGGAAGGATAGAGTAAGGGAAGGGATGATCGACAAGAACCAATCATTTTTCCTTACGAACTTCCCAGTCGGTTACCTCCGAGACTAAAGACTTAGGATTTCGTGAATTGTGAAAGCTCGGAGTCACGAATCCCCGATAGCCGTTGGAACAAACTAAGCAAGATCATGGGTTGTCTAAGCACTATTTGGCTCTCCAACCAAACCCCACTTCAGGTGATTCAAAATGCTAGGGGTGGAGTTTCCATGAAGGCCAGAGAGATGTCAGCAAATGACGTGGCCAAAGTACATGGTGGAGTCCGATCCTATGACAAATATGACGTGTGTCATCTCGTGGCTAAACTACGTGTCTTTCCGACTCATCGTATAAGGTATAAGGTCAGAGAGATGGGTGCCACATGTCAAGGTGGCTTAATCTCCATGTATCTTCCAGGTGGAAGATGGTGGTAGGGACACTCGTACAAAACACCACGTGCTTAAGAGGGAACCTCTCTGGGAGTTCAGGATTTCAGAACTTCGAGAGTAAAAAGGAAAATACATGGCCAAACCCCTGAATGTCGAAGTTGCAAATTAATGTGAGATTTTGATCTGGGGATGCTTCGGTATCTCCCATTACTGTTAGATCTAAGACACAGTTAGTGCGACGTTGACCACTCTGGGAGAAAGGGAGTGTTAGGCGGGTGAAATCCTAGAACCCCGAAGTCGCAAAGTCATACAAACTGTCGAGTTGAGGAAGCTTTGGGATCCCTCTTGACCATCGAATCTAGACCGTGGTCAGCCAGGCGCTGACCACTTCGGGAGAAAAGAGGAATTTACATAGCGGATCCCCCGAACGCCAAATTTGCGAAGCAATGCAGGTCATAGATCTCTAGGTCTACTTGGGCACATCTCGACTGTGGGACATAAGGGGTGCAGGAAGGATGACAATATGGAATGATGTGGCATGCTGATGTCACCCAGGGTGACGTGGATTCACAGTTGACGTGCCATGTGTCACCTTGATTCATTATTTCCATAGACCCTATGTGCCCATTAGAATGTGACACGTGTCACCCATTGATGGGGCCACATGTCATCTCTGCCTTGCCGCATGTCATCCTCCTAGCACATGCTCGCTTGGATTGACAGTGGGTGGAGTACTCGGGACCCACCTGTCCTTGCCCCTGCATTTAATACATTGTTGCATGTAAGTGTGGACCTTTCGAGAGTCAGGGAATTCAGGACTCCGAAGGTTTTGGGTGTAGTATCTTAGGTAAGCCAAAAGGGCTGAAGGCTGGAGCTACATGGCAAAACCTTGAGAGTTCAGAACTCCAGAAGGTTTAGGATGTTAGGATGTATGCTCCAAAGGGGTTAGAGGTTGGAGCCACGTGGCAGGACTCCGAGACTTTAGAAATCCAGGAATGATTCAGACATGGATAGGATGGATGAAGGGCCAAAGGCTCGGTGGACAGGAAGGGGCGGGGAAACATCCCCTATAACCGTCTCTCCAATGGCCATGTCATCGCTAAGGGATGACGACCATGGTCAATTTCATGCCAGGTGGAATGGTACGAATGAGGTGAATCCACTTGGGTGCCATGTGGCCTTTGACCAATGTCAACTGAAGAGATTTAGAAGGGAATAACTTCTAATCTAGAGCTCAAATTTGAGCATGGTAATAGTCATTGGAAAGCCCTTGATGAGCAGAAGGTGATGGAAAACTCAGGAAGAAGATATGAGATGATGAAGGAAAGTAAAATTTTGATGCCCCATCCCTTAAAAAGGTACTTAAGGGGGTTGGGTGTGTTACACCAATCATTTATTCCAATTTGGGTCGAACCCAAATAACATATTTATCCCTGGAGGTATCCATTATTTCAGTTCCTAGTTTGCATGATAACTTTCTCTTTTGGAAAATGGGTACAAGTTCAAAACTACTTGGTGTCAATAGTTGCGTGCTCATTGGTTTGCACCCAAGTTGCTATTATGATTTAAAATTTATGCGAGTTGAAGTGTTTCGACATGGGTTGTGGCTAATTTGAGGCCCATATTTGGTGATTGGTTTGGATTTATAAATGTTTCCTACATTCATTTTTTCAATATTTTTCCTTGCTCCTGAATATATTGGTTTTAAAAGGCTACGAGTTTGAACCCTAACCTTGCATTGAGCCTCATGAGCTCGAACCTGAGTTAATTGAATCCTATGCAGTCACGCTCTTTTCATTTGGAACTTAATCTTTTGGCATTTTAAATCTTGGTTGTGAATTAAGGTTTCATATGCATATTGACCAACTCTTCACTTTGACTGGGATTGGGATGTTAAAGGAAAGATCGTGTTTTAATGTTGATTTGAATCTGTTCAAACTAAGTCTAAGTATGATAGTCTTGAAAACATATAGGTTTCAAACTTATAACTGCAAGCTACATGCCCAAACTCAGATCTTTTAGATTCAAACACATGATGACATTTCTAGTCGAGCTATGACTCTTCCTCACGTTTTTCCTCAATATTTTCTGACTTCTGGCTGAAATATTTTTTAGTGCAACCAAGATTTGGTCAAATTATACATGCATGAAATTTTGGTATAATTTGTTTAGTAGTTATTATTTGACAATGTGAAGTGGTTGGAAATTTTGATACATGGTTGAAATTAATTAAAAAATAATGAAATGAGATATGGTTGTGTTTATGAGTCAAGACTCATAGAGTATTGAACTCTGTTATTTGGGTATTATTTTATGGTTCTTCAACTTAGATTAAAGTATTGGTTTGAACATGGAATGACTCGGGTTGTTGAAATTTCAATTACATGTGCATGCTGGTATTTTATTGCAAGTATATGCCTCCATTCCTATTCCAGTTGAGTTTTTGAGTAAATTAAATAAAATGGATTCAACAATAAGTGGATGGTGGTTTACCTAAAAATGGTTATGTTTTTTTATGATTGTGGTTTGGGTAAACACACATATTAAAGAGCTTATGCATATGATTGGTTATGATAGACATGTTGTGACTCATATTTTAGATGACATTAATGGAAGTCATATGATTTAAGGATTATTATGTAGACCCATGTTCCCTCATTAATTTCACTTTACATAAGTCAATCTCCTTAAATCCCATTCATTTAAATCCTGTTTACATTCTTACCCTGTCTATATAATTAAGATAAAAGGAATATGAAAGAGATGTGATTTGAATGTGTATCCAACATGATTATTTGAAAGCATAATTATATTACAACATGCTCAAATGATTGAAAAGGACTCAGACTGATTTATGAACCGATTGGTTTCATGAAGATACTTGCAGACAAGGTTTAAAGTTGAAGTTTTGATAATCTTCTTGTGATTTTCTGTACATATCTTGATAAGTGATGGTGTATATGTATGGATTTCAGATATTAAATGTTGTTGGATGGATAATTACAGAGTTTCACTTTTGTCCATGTTTTCACTTTTCTCTTTCATTTCCCTTGCACTTCTATCCATGTTTTCACTTTTCCCTTTCATTTCCCTTTTCTGTGGCATGATTGTGTTATCTCAGATCCAAATTAATCACGATGACAAATTGTATTAGATGTTTAATTTTAATGTGTCTTGCATTTCATGTAATAATTTGACTATGATTGATATAGATGAGTTTCTTCAGCGGGGGTAGCAATAGAGGAGGAAACATAGGAAGAAGAGGGAGATTTCCCAACACATTTTGGAAATCTGGGGGGCATAACAAGTTAATATTCTCTATACATTTTGATGTCGATTTTGATGAATTTTAGTAGTTGATTCAAACAAGACATTTGAATCTTGGTGGAAAACATGCTTTAACTCAGCCTCAAGTCCCTCCAAATGTTACCTTGCAACCTCACCTTGGTATTGTCAATGTTCTTGAATCCCATGTGCAACCACACAATGATGGATTGGGTGGTATTCCTGCTAATCCATCCTCTGGTGCAAATCAATGGCCCATAAGGTGTCACTTAGATAATTTAGGGCTCCACCCACAAGAACTTATTCAATGCATGTCATCCAACATGAATCTAGGTGGATCGATCCCATGAGCACCTAGAGATTCAATGTGTTTGGAGGAGTTAGGGAAAACCAAGTTCCCTATCATGCCAAGTAGATGATATATCAATCCCACATCTAATCAAATAATATATTTATAGGAAGACCCACCTCATTATGGACGTCGTCATTAACATAAACACCAACATAGATCCATATGAACCTTTGATCCATTAAGCACTCACTAGGATAAAAAAGAGATTGAAGTACAAACCTATCCATGCTTAAAAGATCGAGGTTAAGATGCATCTATGCTAATTTATTTTATTATTAGTAGTATTAGTACTTTTTAATTTTTCATTTTACTCACCTATATTTTGCGTTATTTAGTTTATTAGTGGTACAAACGTGAAACATATACTTAGGTTGTAAAATCCCCTACATCTCTCCATGCAATAATAACATAACTTATTATCTTATAAGTGTCATAATCAATCAAGCATATGTTAGAGAGGAGAAGAGTTTTTATATTGTTTTAATAAACTTAGATATATCATTATTGAAAGTGCTCATCATCATAGTGTGCAATAGTATATCACCACATCAAAATTTTGTTCCACATCAATATTCCTCTTATTATACCTTATAAAAATATATGTGACTAGAGATGACAATAATTTACTAACATAATGATTGATTGATTGTAGTGTGAGTATGTTGGTTGCTCGACCTTCCCCACTCCCTCTATGAAAAAAAAAAAAATCTCACTGGTAGTGCTCCATAATACCCTTTTCACATGCCCCTTAAAAAATGTCCATTACTAAGTCATATTCTCTAGCACGCGTGTATCTAGGAATTGTTTGTAGGACATAAATACCTCTCTACAAAAGAAAAATTACTATCTTGCATTGGTTGAGATAAGTGGTACACAAAAACATACAAACCCCAATATACCATGATTCTTATGCCATTAAGGGTAGACTTAAGGGAACGATGCCTCCTACTAACACAATGGTTGATTGATTACTATGGATACACCTAACATCTATGAGTATTGTTAGTGATTTTTATTTGAGTTGAAATTATAAGATTTAAATATATTAATGTTCATTAGGGAGCTATGGGGTAAAGTTTAAAGGTTTAAATATAAATTAGTGTTTATAAGGTAAATTCGAGTTGAAATTTTAAGGTTTAAAGATAATGTAACATTTATTAGGTAACTATGAGTTGAAATTTTAAGATTTAAATATAACTTAGTGTTTATTAGGTAATTATATTTTCAATTTGACTTGAGAATTTTGTATCGATAATTTATAAGAACATTATTATTGTGCTTTATTATATTGAAAGACATGAAGTGTACTCTATAGTTTAAGTGAAATAGATATGAACATTTATAAATTAAAATGGAAATACACACACACAAACACACGCACACACAACACATATTATTCCAACAAAGGACGAACACCTTCAATAAATACTCACACAACCAGATCAAAGATCAACTGTGGTCACTTGAGACAATTTATTAATGCAAAAGAAAAATATTACAAGATAGTTTCTCATGATTGATCATCGACACATGACCCTCCATGCTCTTTAAATAGAGATCATGGACCATTCAGGTATTAATCCACATACTAATGTAGATGTAAAGATCGAGGAGAATATGAGCCGCTGGATCACTCTATGTCTAGAACATATCATGATAATTGAATTACATAACTACAAATGCATACCAATGCATACTTAATAAACACACTAAGAACACATTTTAACCTAACGACACATTAGACCAAGTTGATCTTAACTAACTCCTAAGTGTCTAAATATCTTAACACCCCCCCTTAAGAAAAACTTGGGATAGGATTGAAGGATTTACAAAGGAGACACAATAGGAGAAGGGAGTATGCATTAGAGCCTATCCACCCTTAATGACAACTTCCTAAAATCCTAACATAGATCAAAGTTTAGAAAACTTTTCTTCTGTAAGAGACTTTGTGAAAATGTCTGTAACTTTATCTTCTGTAGGGAAAAATAACACTTCAATGACTTGATCATGAAATATATTTCTATTGAAGTGCAAGTGTAGCTCGATGTGTATGTTGCGTTGATGTTGAATTGGATCTTTAGCGAACTTGATGACACTCTGATTGCTGCACAAGGTGGTCAGATTCTACTGTTGGAATCCAAACTTTGAAAAAATTGTCCATGTGAAAGCGACAAAGAAGGTCGCAAGCATACTTACACTGAGAAAGAAAAATTCCTTAGTTTGCAAGACTTATAGGCCAAGGAAATAATGCTAATAGCCTAAGTACATCATTTCAAATTTCTTTTTAAGGCTGGAGTTCACATGAGTTGAAAGTTTAGGGTCACTACTAGTGAGGATAAGGTCATCAACATAAAGAACAAGTATTATGGGATGGATTCCTACTTTCTTGGTATAAACATTAGGGTCAAAATGACATCTAGCCAGTGTTAAGAAGAAATTCGTCTATTTTTGGAATACCAAGCTCGAGGAGCTTTATTAAGACCATAAAGAGATTTATTAAAGCAACAAACAAGGTTAGAGTCATTATGGACATAGGAAAGGGTTTGTTCCACGTGTATTTATTCTTGCAAATCCATATGCGAGAAGGCAAATTTAACATCCATATGATGGAACTCCCATTTATGTGAGGCAACAAGGGATAGAACAAGGTGTATGAAATTCATTTTTTCTATGGGAGAAAATGTTTCATTATAGTTAATGCCATCAAATTGAGAGAATTCTTTGGAAACTAATCATGCCTTATGTCTTTCAACACTTCCATCTGATGCATACTTAGTTCTATACACCCATTTACATCTGACATTTTGTCTTCCTTTCGAAAGAGGTACAATATCCCAAGTATCATTCACCATTAAAGAGTGATACTCTTCATTCATTAATATGTCCCAATTTGGATGGCCTGAAGCTTCTGCAAATGTGTCTGAATAATGAGGCTTTGAAACTTGAGCCAAAAGAGAAGAGGCTTGTTAGAACTATGAACATGTTCAATGTTGATCTATAGGATCACAAACAAGATCACTGATTGATTCTCGATTTGAATAGGCCCATTTGGGAAGTGATGGTACTGGTGCAAGTTCATGTTTAATGGACTCATCTAGAGGTAGGTGAGAAAACAAAGGTGGATTTTCACCCTCACTATCATCATCTGAAGAAGAAACTAGAATAGGAGCAAAAGATGTCACACATGTCGAAGATGGCTCGCAGGCTGAAGATAGCACAAGCATCGAATTAGCCTCGCAGGGCAAGAGACTTTCATCAAATTTAACATCTCTTATAATAATAATGTAATTGGAATGAGGTTGAATAATTATGTAACCTTTGACATCTTTGGAATATCCGACAAAAATGCACTTCTCACTTTTAGGATGTAAAGCTTTCCTTTTCTCATCAGGAATGTGATCCCATTCTACACTACCAAATACATGGAAGTGGCTTACATCTAGATTGATTTTAGTCTATGCTTCTTCCGATGTTATATTTTTTAGAACCATTGTGGGAGTGTAATTTTCACAGTTGATAGCTTTCGCCTAATGATGAAGACTTAATCCTTTAGGTTGGATCATACAATTAACCATTTATTTTTATGTGTAATTTGTTTTTTTAGAAGCACCATTTTGTTATGGTGTATTATGGAACAATATGTTCCATTTGAGTGCCCTGTGCAATGCATTAACTTGTAAATTTATTGTTCACAAATTCACCTCCATTACCTATTCTTACTCTTTGAAGTTGATGTCCAGATTGATTTTCTACAAGGGTCTTGTAGGCCAAAAGCTTGTCAAAAAGTTTTCTCTTAAGTTTTAAGAAGTAAACCCAAGTGTATCTAGAGAAGTCATCAATGAAATTTAAGAAATACTTTCACCCAAAGAAAGAAGGAGAAGAAAGAGGACCACACCAATCACCATGAACAACTGCAAAGGGGTTAAGGCATGCTAAGAGGCATGTTTGTGAAAACTATCCCGATGATGTTTGTTGAGAACACAACTGACAAAAACAAAATCTCTGCAAGAAACAAGAGGAATACCAATCACCATGTGTTGATTACATAGTTTCTGCAATGAGTGATAGTTTAGATGATCAAATCACTCATGCCAAAGTTTGCTCAAGTCATTGCTATGAACACCAAAAACCAATGGAAAAGATGATGACCCAAATTTGTTAAATTTGTACAACATGGTAATATCATAAAAAATTGTAGTTGCTAGGACATGCTTAGGATATTTTAAATCCTTGATTACAACTTGGTGAGGTGAAAACTCTACGGTTTTACCTACACATGGATGAGTGATCTGATACACTGATAGGAGGTTGCAGGAAATACTTGGAACACATAATGCATCATTGAAATGACCATTATCTACTTGAACTGTTTCGTACCCTACAACACTAAGAGATCTGTCATCACCAACAAATATTTTTTTGGTGTTACATTCATTTAAAGCATGAAAAATGGCTTTATCCTTAGCCATATGATAAGATTCTCTAGAATCAATAAGCCACTCATTAGAAGAAAAAGTAGAAGTTGCATTGAAGGAGAAACTAGAAGCAGAAAGCACATGTTTATGAGAAGAAGAGGTAGAAGAAGAAGAATCAATACTCATGTTGTGCTTCATCATTTCTTCTGATCTGGGAGGATCTAAAAGGCCAAACATTAAAAGTCCTCAAATATCAGGAAAACTAGTGCCAATTCTAAGAGATCATCACAAGATTTCCAACGGTGAAAACGACACCTCAAACAAAGTTCGTATGGCAAAGATATGGACAACCAATCAAAGTCAATAGAGTGACATCATCATTCGTACATGTGACGTTAGAAGTCAATGTACTAGGGTAACGTTAGCATGCCAATGTGGCACCCCCAGGGGCCACCACGTGGCATGCTGAATTGGAATTTTCGGTAGCCACTTGGACCAATTAATGGGTTACACGTGGCACCCCTAGGTGGCGCCACGTCGCACCACCCAGGGGCCACCACATGGCATCTTGACACAGTGAAAAGTGGTAGTTATGTCAGTGGGATGACTAGGTACAAAGAACCAATGGCAGTGTACCACATGTCCCAATCAATGGGTGCCATGTGGCACCCTTGAAACGCCGAAGGAGGGCCTGATCCAGACAAATCAAAAAATATTATGGCCAGGCTGGCCGATGCCGAATTTAGGGATCAGATCGATCAATGGCCCATATTATAGTGGCATATACCACTGTATCTGACCACATCACCATATCCATAATGGGAATTCATTGTTGGCTTAACCATGTAGCTGTCACGTAGAAACCGTGGCGCGAAATTTAACTGATGGTTTGACGAAAGTTAGAAATATATGACGGTCAGGTTAATTTTAAATGTTTGTTGAACTATATTTATAATGTAGTTGTAACTTAATACTAAAATGGAAGGCCCTCAGGCTTGACCTTGATACCTCCCCAACCACATAATTTTTATACCCAACCTCCAACCGTTTAGGCTACCGACCATTTGGAAATATCCACCACAATTATTACTTAAAACTTAGACGTATGCCGAGTTTGAGAGTCCGTATGAGCACACATTTCTATGTAGGTACAAGATTAATTGCAGACTGCAGTGGCACACTTTATGGACGTGAAGAGCTCAAGAGGGGATTGGGATGACCAATGTCATAATTTCATGATTTGACAGTCATTTCTACATGATTTCTCACCACAAATCCACTGGTGTAGTCAGATTTTGCATCTAGGTAATAGATTTTCAGGCCATTTTCAGTTTTGAGGTATAGCCATGTAATTTATGCCAATTTATTGCTGAGATAATATGAAATCCTCTTCACTTTGAAGCGGGCCCGGAGACGTAGTCCATTGTCGGATGAACTCCGTTATCATGTCTTGTGTTCTTTCTGTTCTTCTCATATTTTATCCATGATTATGTATTCTTTAATCATGTTAAACATAAGCTTTTAATTATGCTCTTAATTCAATTCATGCTAATGTCATCGATGAAAAGATCCCGGATCATGTTGGTATCAGAGTGGTCTTCTTTGAATTGAATTGCGAGTGTGAATGCTTACCAGGGCCAAGCTCTAAGCAGGTGAAGGAAAAATTAAGACTTTCAACCCAGAGATTGGACGTGCAACTTGAAGAAGGGAAATGGAGGATGAAGAGAGACGTGCCAAGCATGAAATTTTTTTTCACAAGATATTCTACCAGATGTCAGACATGGTAGAAAAATTGTATGCAGATTATGAAGAGAGAGTGGAAAAAATAGAGAAGAAGAAGAAAGATAAAGAATAGGATAATGCTTCAATGAACCATGGAATTGGAGGATATCCTCCCAAGCCTCCATCACCATATTCAAGTTAAATCTCTTCTTCCTCTTCCTCTCATTCTCATCATTCTAGTTTTCATCAAAGTACTTCTAAAAAGCCATTATTGAAACTAGATGTGAAATTTAATTTTCCCATGTTTAATTGAGAAGCTAATGCAGATAAGCTTAATAATTGGATCATATAATTCAAAGTTTACTGTTGTGTACAACATATCTAGGAGGAAGAGGTGAAGATCTAGTTGGATTCTCTTCGATTGGAAGACACATCCTTTGTATGGTGGGAGAACAAACTTCAGAAAGGTAGTAAGCATAATGGTAAACTCCTTTCTTCATGGTCTGAATTTACTTCTGCATTGAAAAATAAATTCTATCCATTGGATTATTTTCAGAGAGCTATGATGGAATGGAAAAACCTAAGAGAAGGTAAATGTCAAAGTGTTTAGAGTTTCACAGAGGAGTTTAGGAAACAAACACTTGCATTAAATATTCCTTTAGATTCTCATGAAACTTTGATGAAGTATATTGGTGCACTTCACAGTTACATTTGACATTCGTTATTATTGTTTAACCCCAAAAACTTAGATGAGGTATGTGTGCAAGAAAATCACCTTGAAATTAGGAGAAAAAATGTACATGAAGATCACAAGCATTTAGAAGACCATTTCAAAAGGAAAGGCAAAGGAAATGATAAGAGGACAACTACAACAACGAAAGAGGGAGAAAAATCATCTTGCACTCTGTTAGCATCAGAAGTCACTCCTAGATTGCGACAGGAGCAGAGCCCGACACCCATCAGTTTTATGTCATGAATAAATTTAATTGGTGATCAAATGGGTAGAGACCCAAGAAGGTATAGTTTTAACTCGGGAAACTGGGCTTGGTATGTAGAAAACAAGGGAGGTCTTGATCCAACTTTCGTCAGTAAGTTGAGTATAAGATGGATAGATGGAAGACTTAATGAGATGAGTGAGAAATACTGCCTCGGGCATTAGGCCTTCGGCAACTTGAGGAGGAAAAACTCAGAAGACAAGATCCTCTTGACCCCGAGTTTCAAGGAACTGAAAGGTGGCTCGACTGGATCCTCCAATTCTGAGCCATTCAGCGTTGAGAAAGAACACAAACTGATTAGAAACCTTGTGACTATTACAATGATCCAACCTACATCATCCTATAACAACGCAACTCGACTGGATCCTCCAATTCCGAGTTGTTCTAACACAGTGTAAACAAAGAGATGGAAAGAGGCTGACATCCATAAAGTAAGAAGTCTCAAATGCCAATACATAACCCGAGCGACCAACGCTTCATCAAAACTTTACAATCGGGAGCCTAGCTCAACCATCGATCCTGAAAAATATCAAAACTAAGTATATATATACTCCTAAACAATTGCCCAACAGAAGCGTCTTAGACTTTCAGGAGGGGGCGTCTCTTCAATCAAATCTGGCCTACACTCCTCTATCATACGCCAACTTAACTTTGCCTGGCTCATGCCAGTGGGTAGTTGAGACCTTAAATGCTAAATTAGAGTGCGCAGACTTCCCTGGTGAGTCAAGGACATCGGTATGGCTTCTGTGGGAAAACCAGTACAAAGGACCACCTTGGGCAGACTTCCTGCCGGGACATCCATATCTTGCAATTAATGAGTGAGGCGAGGTTTCAACCACCCTCTCTCTTCTTCATTCACTCCAAGCAGGTATCAGGATTGAGATCAAGTTGAACTAACACCTGGAGAACACAGTGATCCCTCCTACAGCTAAACCCGATGCTTTGAATTTTTGTGCAGTTCTTTCTATCGCCCCCAAGTGACCACGGGCTGTGACCCTATTCCTATATTCAAAGTCACTTTCAGAATTTTGCGTTTCGTGGGCGGGAGGAGGCCACTCCTTGTGATTCAAAGTCACGATAGGCAAAAAGGTGAAGAGCCTAATCGCGCACCACGTGTCCCTTTGGATGGATGACTGAGACTGCTCAGTGACACAGTGGGCCTAGGTCCTGGACGCTCTCGACACTTTGCGTCTCGTGGTTGGGAAGAGGTTGATCCTTGATTTTCAAAGTCGCGATGGGCGAAAAGGCGAAGAGCCTAATCGCGCACCACGTATCCCTTTGGATGGAAGGCTATGACTCCTCTGTGATATAGTGGGCCCGGGTCTTGGACACTCTCAGCACTTTACGTCTCGCAGATGGGAAGAGGTTGATCCTCGCTTTTCAAAGTCGCGATGGGAAAAAATGCGAAGAGCCTAATCACGCACCACGTTTCCTTGCGGGATGGACGGCTAAGATCACTTTCGTACTTTGCAATCTCGCGAATTGGAGGGTAGAGCCTTCGTGCTTCCCTTTTACGAAGTCTCGAGACGCGAGATGGCGATACGGGCATAACTCTTTTTATTGTCGGCACCCTCCACACGTAACTGCTGGCCAGGGCTTAAGTGCTAGCGCCTCTCGCAACTCGTGACCTCGCGAGTTGGAGTGTCGAACCTTGGCACCCTCCCTTCGCGAAATCCCGAGAGGCGATGGTTCTTTTCCCTTTCCAAAATTCTCGCGACTCGCGATCTCGCACAACCAAAGGATATGATCCACCCTTCGAACTCACGAACCCTGAGTTCAAGAAATAAACCCACGCTTAAACTGATCTCGATCAACGACTCTCGTTACTTCGCGAGTTCTCCACGGAGAATTCCGACCGTTCACTTCCTTGAAAACTTCTGTGCTATACTTGGTGTGACTCGGTTGACTGCAATTACCCACTGATCATCGATCTACTTCGTCAATTGATCCTTGCCATTGAAAACAGACTGCTCGCTTGCTCGATTTGTAGCCTGAAATGATATTTTTTCCGTGCTGCGCTTGGGCGCTTCTCGTGCAACCCGCAGACCTGGATACTCTATGCCAAAGACAAGAATGGTTGCTAACATTAGTATCCATGGGGGATAGAGTCGTCCCTGTCATGCTTTAAGAACTCATTCCGCAGTTTCAGTGCCTTGTTGTTGGGCTATGGAGTCAAGCTCAAAACCTGCTGCTGCTGAAAATACAGGCCAAAAAGTAAAGCAAAACAAAGAAAGCTACATGCTCAAAGGAACTTATTTATGTACACTCCTAAACTAATAAAATCCTCTACATGGGGCTAGGTGAAAGCAAACTTCCACCATAACCATTCAAGCAGCTTCTTGAATAGAAGCTCCTTCCTTCTGTCGATGGTCACCAGCAGATGGTGTAACCGTGACAGCAGAATGAATACACTCTTCAACTTCTCCTCACAGGATGAAGTTGATATGAAATAGGGTGGCTCCAAGGCATAAAGGACATGCCACTCCATGTATTCGCTGACAGGGTCATAGAATGAGTGGCGAATTTCAGAAAATGGGCAACAAGCAGCCTCCTCTGCTACATAGTTGCTCACATGTGGCTGAATATCTCTGATAAGAACAGGTGAGTGGACGACTGACGTAGGCTCGCTGTTCTCAGGTGGTGGCTGCTCACTGACTGGCTCTGGAATGAAATATGTGCTTAGCTTCTCTTCTGGTTCCTTTTCCTCTTCTTCTTGGCTTCCCCCCATATCATATTCATATTCATCATAAATGGGAACCAAGGGATGGCTCTGCTCACTGTCATGTTGGTCAGTGTCTTTATAGTGATAAACTGTAGGATAATCTTGTTGCTCATCATCACTATAATATTCACCAAAAAAGGGTTGACCCTTATCCTTATGATCTTCCTCCAGAATGGTGGTCCTGTCAAAAATATCCGTTTCAGGGACAGTGGGACCTGCTGCTTCTGGCTGCTCATACATAACCTTTTTCTCTTTAATCCCAGGTAAAAACATATCATGAGAAACCCCCTGGAGGAAAAGAGAAGAATCCTCTTCCACAACTAACCCCTCTTTAAAAATGAGAAGGTCTTTGTCATCATAAGCAGGGCCGCTAGGAACATCTGCCTCAACCCGATATCCAGGTGAGCCATTTACCATGGACCACATCTGCTCTATAAACTCATAATTTCCACAAGAGGCATGTTGATCATTATGAACATCTAAAAGAACAGATGCATCTGATATGATGTCATATGCTTTCGTTCTAGGGCTAACACAATTAATATCATTCAACACCTCTATTTTTTCATGGAAAATGCTTTCCTCCACAGTAAAAGATTCATCACAAACATGGTTTATAGGGACAACAGAGGCTTCATGAAGCAAAGAAAACTCCTCACAACAATTTTCAAACAAACAATCAACTGGATAGTAATCTTTACAAAACAAATTGAAAGTTATATGAAAATCTATCAAAGAATGGATGCTTGCAATGGGAAGAGATCGACACCAATCAAGAGCATCTCCCTTCAATGAATACTTAAAAATCTTAATCTGGACATCTTCATGCATGATATTAAGTCGATGAATAACCTCATGAAAGTCCAGTAAATGATCAGCTGGTATCTCTGAAAATTTTGCTTGAAATTCAGGGAGGATATCTTCCCATCCATCTCTATCTGGTAGTGGATTAGGAAAACCAACTATCTAGGAAAAGTCACAGAAAGCCAACCTTTGAGCTAAGATATCCATATCGAGTCAGTGGAGTCGTCAACCGATCCTCGAATCATGGAGACGCCAGGTGAAAGATGCATAGCTTTGAATATGCCTGGTCCTTGTTCACCATCAAAGGCCAGATCTTAACGTTGTCGTTACCCCAGGAAACTTCTCAGGCTGAGAAAACAGCTGCTAAAACTTTCTCGAGAGAGCTCCTCTGGGTCATCTTTCATGTGTGCTAATAGTAGCCACATATGAAACAGTGATGTGGAGACCTTGGAGTCACCACAGTGGAGTCACCAGGTGCACAGTAGCAATCTTGAAGGGCTCTGATGTCTGATGCACCTTTAGAATCAGAGGCTCAATGTCGTTCTACCCAGGGAAAATATTCAACTTTGTCCCCGACAATGGTGCCAGAAATGTTAGCGTCAGAAGTCAATCCTAGATTGAGATAGGAGCAGAGCCCGACGCCCATCAGTTTTATGTCATGAATAAATTTAATGGGTGATCAAATGGGTAGAGACCCAGGAAGGTATAGTTTTAACTCAGGAAACCGGGCTTGGTATGTAGAAAACAAGGGAGGTATTGATCCAACTTCCGTTAGTAAGTTGAGTATAAGATGGATAGATGGAAGACTTAATGAGATGAGTGAGCAAGACTGCATTGGGCATCAGGCCTTTGGCAGCTTGAGGAGGAAAAACTCAGAAGACAATATCCTCTTGACCCCGAGTTTCAAGGAACTGAAAGGTGGCTCGAATGGATCCTCCAATTCCGAGCCATTCAACGTTGAGAAAGCACACAAACTGATTAGAAACCCTGCGACTATTACAGTGATCCAACCTACATCATCCTATAACAACGCAACTCGACTGGATCCTCCAATTCCGAGATGTTCTAACACAGTGTAAACAAAGAGATGGAAAGAGGCTGACATCCATAAAGTAAGAAGTCTCAAATGCCAATATATAACCCGAGAGACCAATGCTTCATCAAAACTTTACAATCAGGAGCCTAGCTCAACCATCAATCCTGAAAAATATCAAAACTAAGTATATATATACTCCTAAACAATTGCCCAACAGAGGCATATTAGACTTTCATGAGGGGGCGTCTCTTCAATCAAATCTAGCCTGTACTCCTCTGTCATACGCCAACTTAACTCTGCATGGCTCATGCCAGGGGGTAGCTGAGCCCTTAAATGATAAATTAGCATGCGCAGACTTACCTGGTGAGTCGAGGACATCGGTATGAATTCTGTGGGAAAACCAGTACAGAGGACCACCTCGGGAAGACTTCTTGTCGGGACATCCATATCTTGCAATTAATGAGTGAAGTGAGGTTTCAACCACCCTCTCTCTTCTTCATTCACTCCAAGCAGGTATCAGGATTGAGATCAAGTTGAACTGGCACCTGGAGAACACGGTGATCCCTCCTGCAGCTAAACCCGGTGCTTTGGATTTTTGCATGGTTCTTTCTATCGCCCCTAAGTGACCACGGGCTATGACCCTGTGACTATCTTCAAAGGTGATTTCTGCATTTTGCATTTCGTGGGCGAGAGGAGGCCACTCCTTATGCTTCAAATTCGTGATGGGCGAAAAGGCGAAGAGCCTAATCATGCACCACGTGTCCCTTTGGATGGACGGCTGAGACTGCTCCGTGATACAGTGGGTCCGGGTCCTGGATGCTCTCGGCACTTCGCGTCTTGCGGCTGGGAAGAGGTTGATCCTCGCTTTTCAAAGTCACGATGGGAGAAAAGGCGAAGAGCCTAATCACGCACTGCGTATCCCTTTGGATGGACGACTGATACTGCTTCGTGATACAGTGGGCCCGGGTCCTGGACGCTCTCGGCACTTCGCGTCTTGTGGTTGGGAAGAGGTTGATCCTCACTTATCAAAGTCACAATGGGTGAAAAGGTGAAGAGCCTAATCGTGCACCACATGTCCCTGTGGGATGGACGACTGAGATCACTTTCGTACTTTGCAATCTCACGAATTGGAGGGTAGAGCCTTCATGCTTCCCTTTTACGAAGTCCCAAGATGTGAGATGGCGATACGGGTATAGCTCTTTTTATTGTCAGCTCCCTCCACATGTAATCGCTGGCCAGGGCTAAGTGCTAGCACCTCTCGCAACTCGTGACCTCGTGAGTTGGAGTGTCGAACCTTGGAACCCTCCCTTTGTGAAATCTCGAGAGGCGTGTTAGATAAACAGGACCGCGGAGCAATAAAATAAAACAAATGCAGAAACAAAATACAGAAGACACACAATACAAGAGAGACACAGATTTACGTGGTTCACCCAGTGTGGGCTACGTCCACCATAGAAATTGCCAGGTCCTTCCTTTATTATTATCCAGCAAATGAAGGGATACAACCTACAGCAA
>ML784550.1:145346-179362 GCA_009831015.1 Picea engelmannii | reverse complement strand
TTCTCTCACAGTCTCCTCTCTCAGAATACAATATTCACCCTCGTACATAGCTGCAATACATTTCCCTCATAAAAGAGGGTTTCCTTCTAGGGAAAAAACCCTAACATAATCTCTACCGTTAGATCTGCGACCTTATAATGAACAGTCTAGATTTACAATGAAATTACAATATACTTTTATAAGGCAATTTTTGCTTCGGGGGCTTCGCCCCCGAACCCCCATCGGGGGACGCTGCCCCCGAACCCCCGCTTGCCCCCAGACCCCCCAGCCGGGGGGATGGACCCCCCGGACCCCGCAGAGGGGGTACCCCCCCTCTGCACTCCCCCGCATGGAAGAGTGTACATAATTCTGGGGTGTAAATACTTCATGGGGTATAAACACGGCTGAAAGCAAGGGCCTCTGAATCAGGAAGATAATTAGGCTCCACAACCAACAAGGCGATGGTTCTTTTCCCTTTCCAAAATTCTCGCGACTCGCGATCTCGCGCAACCAAAGGATATGGTCCGCCCTCCAAACTCACGAACCCCGAGTTCAAGAAATAAACCCACGTTTTAACTGATCTCAATCAACGACTCTCGTTACTTCGCGAGTTCTCCACGGATAATTCCGACCGTTCACTTCCTTGAAAACTTCTGCTCTATACTTGGCATGACTCGGTTGACTGCAATTACCCACCGATCGTCTATCTTCTTTGTCAATTGATCCTTACCGTTGAAAACAGACTGCTCGCTCACTCGATTTGTAGCCTGAAATGAGATTTTTTCCGTGCTGCGCTTGGGCGCTTCTCATGCAACCCGCAGACCTGGATACTCTATGCCCAAGACAAGAATGGTTGCTAACACACTCATTGCCAAAAAGATGGGCACGATGATGAGCATTGTTGGAAGCTGCATCCAAAGTTAATACCAAAGTGATTTGGTGGCAAAGGGAAGCATAAAACTATTGCTACTGTGCAATGAGACCTAGGTTCCGACTCAGGTGATGAGGAAAATATCACAACTGTTGGATTATAAGGTAAAGTTTCCTTGCATGCTAGTTCAAGTTTTGAAATTCCATCTCTTGAAAATGATAAAAGAATAAGTGAATTATTCCACATAAGAGTAATGACCAAACACACAAAAGTGGAAAATTTGTTTGATCTGGGCTCACAAGTTAACTTGATATCTAAAGATATTGTAAATAAATTGGGATTAACCACAAGACCTCACCAGAAACCTTACACTCTTGGTTGGGTGCATGCCAATGCAAAACTTCAGGTTACCAGTCAATGTAGATTGAGGTTTCCTATTGCTTATAAGTTGATATATTAGGTTTATTTGGATGTGGTTCCTTTGGATATCAATAGTATTGTATTAGAGAGTCCTTATATTTATGACAAAAAAGTTATCTTCTTCCGAAAAGAGAATAAATACCATCTCACAAAATATGGAGTAGAATATATTGTTAGGGCTCACAACATGGAAGAAAACCCATCACTTATTAGTGCAGGTCAAACAAAGAGAGCCATAAATACTTGTAAGAAACTTGTGCTTACGATTGTAAAAACCAAAGAGCCTGATAATTCTAATTCTCTCGATACTCTTAATCCTTTACACAAAAATGAAATGCTTGAGATGAGACAAGTCTTTCAGTGGGGAGGCAGACAGAAAAGGGCCTTCGACACTTTAAAAGAAAAGGTCAACCCCACACTAGTACTAGCTCTACTAGACCTTCAACAACCATTCAAGGTTGCAACCAATACCAATGCAGATTCCATTAGAGCAGATATACTTTTTAGACCTCCTAGTTTTGCATCTATTGTTTTGAAGAAATATCATGTTAGCAATGTTGAAAAATATGTTATTGATGAAATATTCAAAGATGTATTTGAGAGGCTAATCGATGGCTTGTAGGTGATTTTTTTTTTTTTTTGCAGGAAAAACTGTTCTACCATTTGGGTAGACTTTGTATTCCTACCATTAAGAAAGTGTATGTAATTGGGGAAGCTTACATTTCTCTTGTATTTGGAAATTTTCGAGTAGAGAGTATTTTAGTTCATTTGTTGAGGTTATGTTTTCCTCAAATGGAAGTAATTGAAACCATGATTGTAAAGAGGTGCATGCTTTGCATTTTTAAGCCTACTAATAGAAATTTGGGGCTGTACACACCACTCCCTGTTCCTTCTCATCCTTGGAAGAGTATCTCCTTGGATTTTGTAGGGGGGTTTCCTATGTCAAAAATGGGTCATGGCTACTTGTATGTAGTAGTGGATAGGTTTATCAAGACATGTGTCTTGATGCTATGTAAAAAACAGATAACTGCTGAGTGAATTGATCACCTTTTCTTTCAGCATGTATGGGTCCACTTTGGACTTCCCACATCCATTATCTAGGATCAAGACACTCGATTCCTTGGAAAGCTTTTGTGGAGAATGATGGACACGAATATGAAGAGGAGTACTACTTTGCATCCATAGACTAACAGAGAGAAAAAGTTTGCTAACATAACAATGGTTCATTTGCTTCGAGGATACTGCAACAAACATCCCAAGTTGTGGTATGATAGGCACATAGAGTATCACCCGTTTCAAGTGGGAGATCTAGTGTGGTGTCCCATCAACAAAGTTTGGTTGAAGGGAGAAGACAAGAAGCTCAAGCCCATCATATATGGACCCTTCACCATCTTGGAGAAAATTGGCACAAATTCCTTTCACCTTGATATACCACCGTACACGCAAATATACTCAATTGTAAATGTAGAGAACCTAAAAATTTATAAGCCTCCAATTATCATGAATCAAAGGGAACATGTTTCAGTACCTTAAGTGGATGAGTTTTCTCTTGAGTACTTGGACAAGTTAAAGGAAGATATCATCCTAGATAGAAGGATGATATCTTCACGCATGGGTGATGTTGAATATATTCGAGTGCACCTTAAGGGAACACACCTAAGTAAATGATCCAAAATGGATCTTGGAACCAAAATGGGTCCAGGAAGGCCTAAAAATAAAAGTGCTCAAAATGGATTCAAAACAGACGTGTGCATAGGCCTCGTTGATATGAACCCAATACAACTTGAATAGGCTCAAACAAACATCGTATGCGAAAGATATCGTTGTCTGTTCGTTTTGACAAACATGCAAAATTTTGATGATTGCGTAGTCCGTACAGTGTTGACGTGGAAGCTGACTCTACAGGCCATATGGCTGTACAATGTGTTATCACATGAATTTGTCAGGAGTCGTTTGTGTTTGTTGTTATTACCTAAGTCTATATCCTTGCCCTGTCTCCCTCTCTTTCACATGCCAGGTCCTAAAGTTTTTCCCTTCGACTGTTAAAGTCGTTTTTGTTTGCCCCCTTTTCTTGAAAGACCTGGTTTCCCTTAATGTCTTACCTGAAAAAGTCTTAGGCTGAAACTTTTCTATTTTATCTAAAGATGAACACCCATCTCCTTTTGTTTTAATCACTCATCCTTTCATTTTCCTGAGCCCCATCCAGTCACCCAAGACTTTGCTTACACAGGCCGCAGCTGCGGGCTCAAGGCACAATACTTAGAGCGGTCCATTCTGGACTTGAATCGAGCAAAAGGGAAGGTTTTGATTTCAATGGCGGGAATACCACATGGAGTTCAGATTAGCGGCTCGCGGGCATTCAAAATATTAAATTTTCACAAAGTATATCACCGGAGAAAATCCCCGAAGAGATCATGAGCCGTTGATCTTCAAGGGGACTGGTGGCAACTGATCCAAGTGTTTGGGGAAATGAATTTCAGGAGTTTCGAAGTGAGAAGTGAGTAAAACTCCCAAAGAGCCAAAGCCCAGAGTCCAAAAGCACGGAAGAGCCAAAGCCCAGAGTCTAGAAGCGTTGAAGTCCCGAATCTCGAAATTAGCGGGAGTCGTCCAACCAGAGGGGCACGTGGCGCCGGATCAAGAGATTCGCAGTTTCGTGAATCTAAGGTTTTGCTGGGAACAATGCACAAGTTTCATGTAGTGTGAGCTCATGAAACACTCAGAGAGTGGGCCCAGGGTCACAACCTGAGGTCATATGGAAAGCGGGTCTAAGAGGAAAGGTTGACACCCATCGCGTGGAGCCGACCAAGGTGGAGTTCCGAGGAAGAAATCGCAGCAGTCAGATGCAAAGTAGATCCAGTCGTCATTGAGTTAGGTGATTTCATCAAAGCGAGCATCGGGAAGTCTGTGGTCTGGTGTTGTGAAGATCCCAAAAAAGCAAAGTCCCAAAGTGCCTTTAGAGATAAGCGTCAAGTCATGGCTCGAGGTCGCATGCAGGAAAAGGGGCAAGAAGCTGGCACCAAAAGATTTGGGAGCACGAAGGAAAGGGCATATATTTCATGAGTTCTGTATCAAAGGCTGAAAATCACCCGTGTTAGTCACATAGTGATATTATCATGGTTTCAAGGCATTGAAGTTGACTCAAAGAACCGCTAGCAGCGCATGGCATCTCCCTGAGCATTCAAACCTCGTCTTGATCTCGATGAAAGTAGTTAATGAAGGAAGGGTGGTGGTTGAAACCTCGTCTCACTCCATAAATGGAAAGTGTGGAAGGACTGGCCATGGAAGTAGACTGTCAACCCAAAGTTCCCTTGTGGACATATTTTCCTGCAAGCCCATACCGATCTGAGCTAGCGTCTGACAGAAGATTGCATGCATAGTCTGACAGAAGAAGTCACCGACGCAAAACTTTGATTGTAAGGGCCAGGTCACACTCCTGGTAGTTGTGGACCGAGATGATTATAAATAGATGGTTTTAATATTTTGTCAAGGTCGTCAACTGGTTGAGCAGATCTCCCTATTTTGTAATATTTTGATACCAGAACTGTTCTCTGGTTATGAATCACACTTTAGACTTTCGCATTAATATAAGTCAACCTCTTTTCATTGATCTATAAAAACTGTGCTGAAACAATCGGGCATGGAGGATCCAGTCGAGGGTTGTGATGCTATTGTAATGTAGGTTTGATTACAGTGGTATCGTGACTAGTTTTAGTCAACTTCCTTGTTATCTTATTCCCTCTTACATTGAATGACTCGGGCATGGAGGATCTAGTCGAGTTGTTGTAGTTGCATGATAATGTAGGTTTGATTATTATGTTGCTGTGACTGTGTTGCTTGGACATATTTTAGTTTCTGAAGCTTGAGCTCAAGAGTGATCTTGATTTTGAGTTTTTCTTCACCAAGCTACTTGAAATCCTGATGCCCATAACAGTCTCGCTCACCCCTCTCACTAAGTCTTCCCTCTGCTCATACTTAAACTCAGATCACTGACTGAAGTTAATGAGGCCCTCACTTCCCTGTGCATTACTTGTCCAGTTCCATGTTGAAATCATTCCTGTATTGAGTTTTTCCCATTTGACCTCCACTCACATAAATCAAACATCCACCAAACATTTCTGATGGGTACTGGGCTTATCCTCCCGCAATATGAGGGTGACTCTTAGTGCTAACACAATGATGTGGAAATGAGTTGGCATGCTAATGTGGACACGTGTCCTGACTGGGTAGGTGGAGCAGATGTGGATGAGTCATTTTGTGACATGTGGCACCACTGCGAGCATGACACGTGGCATGGGATGACATGGCAGGTACATGGGCATGTTGACTGAGTAGACAGGTGGTCGAGTTATCTCTTGACATGTCGATGTTTGATGGAGAATAACATGGTGCCATGTGGCCTAGTCTTGGTCTGCCACATGGCACCCATCCATTGGATAGTTTGTTTGGACTCCACAGGAGTTGAACTTGTGACCTCTGAGCGTGGGGGGAATGACTTGGCAAGGCCAGGCTACCAAGCCTCCCTCACGTTGGATCTTAACCTTATTATTCACAACATCTATTTAAGTTTGAATGGTTGTCATTTGGTGGATTTAAGGGCTGGGGCCTAGCCCCAACCCCCTATGCGATCCATAAAACCATACCACTTGACCTCGCTCTACTTTTTGGCATAGATTTTTTTATGGAGTTTGGATCAACCCCGACACATGTGACCCTACCTATAGCCGTTGGCTCGGATGTATGGAGTTAAGCGCTTGGTTGGCCGGGCTAGCTCGCTGACCAAGGCACGTGACCATGGGGCTTTGACCAGGGGCCAAACAACTATATGTGTGTGGATATTTAGGCCGTGGCCATATGGCCCAGTTCATACGACCAAGACCCAGAAATAGAGGGGGCTAGCCAACGGGTGAGGGCAGTTAGCCTGGCGCCTGGTCACATGGGCCGTACGACCTAGTCCTCCTCCAAGGAAAGGGTGCCATAACCTTAATGGTGTGAAAAAATCGCCTGAGTTTAGGAACGGTGCACATGTAAGGTTTTTTAAATGGGAAAACACACAGAGCTCAGTGCAAAGGTCTGTGGGTGTGTTTTGTAGAACAAAGGACTACAAGTTTATTGGGGAAAACTCCCAGGAGTGTATTTTCTTCAATTTTTGGCCAATCCAGGTGCAGGAAGAGCCCAACTAGGGGGTTTTGAACATTTTGGGGCCATTGGAATCATCTATTTGGCATTCTCATCACTTCAAAGTACTATTTTTAGTACTTTTAGTTTATGATGAGAATGAGCCATTGAGGAGAGCAATCCATTTCCGGGAGCTTTGTTCATCCGTTTTCAGTGCCGTCAGTTTTGATGTTCTTAAGATCTATAATAACACATCCAGATCAGTTTGTAAGCCATTTGGAACTTTTATGATGAACTTTTGAAGCTTTTAACAGAAATAAGAAAGCCTCACCCACTGAGACAAAGGCCCAGAGACGTAGGCGAGATTGTTGAACTTTGTTATCAACTTTTGTTGTTATGATTTGCTGTTCCTTTATGATTATTTCCATATCTGTATATCGCTTTATGGATGTCATGTTTCTTCTTTAATTCTTCCTCTTTCATCAAATTCCTAAATGGTTAATGAACTCATGCTTTAAAACTCAACCATTGTCATTAAAAGATCTTTTCGGATCAAGTGGTATCAGAGCTAGTTGATGGTTGGTTTTTGAGTTTGCATGATTACCAGGGAAAAGATGAATCATGGTGAAGGTAAACTTGTTGAAGAGAATCTTGATATTGGATCGAGAAAGGGACATATCAAAGGAGAAAATGGCATCTAAAGAGGGACTTTCTCAAGATGAGAAGGATTTTCGAAATACTCTCTTTGCCATGGCAAAGATGGTGAAAGTGTTGTATGAAGAGTACTTGGAATGAAAGAGATCGGTTCAAGAGAAATCTTCAAAGAATGACAAAAGTGAAGAATAATTGAAGAAATTTCCTTCTACAACTGATTCAAAAATCATCTTTGAGGTGTGCAGTGGAATTCATTCACCAATGTCGCATTGTTCCCATCAAAATGGTTCTTTTGATGCATTTGAAAAACATACAAGAGGTATAGGTTTGAAATTGCTAACCAAGATGGGTTATGAAGGAAACGACCTTGGAAATAAGGGCCAAGTTATCGTTAATCCCATAGAGGTTGTGGAAATACCTTATTATTTAGGATTGGGATATGGCGAAGTGGAGATTGGAGAATGCTCCAAAACATTGGAAGCAAGTGATGCTTCAAATGACCAGCTTAAGTCATTGTGGGAACAATTCATGAAAGGTGATGGTGTATCACCCCATGATGGTGATAGTGAATGCAATTCATCTCCAAAGAAAAGTGAAGAGACAAAGACAATATTTCTTTGATTATAAAAATCATAATCATGTAATCCAAAACTTGTGGAATATGTATCCTTGTACGTTTTTTCATTCACCCAAGCATTGTGTGGCCAAGTGTTGGAAGAAAAAATCTTTGTACATGGAATTTATGTTGACCAGGAAGGAGACACGACATAAAGACTCAACTCCACAATGGAAGAAAGAGAAGGGAAAACAAGTTTGAATGTCAAAAAACCACTGCACTTATTACAACAAGGGTGGACATCAAAAGGCTAAATGTTGAAATCTTAATCCAGAGCTTCGTCCAAAGAATGAAAAATATATTTCACATGTACTCACAAAGGAAGAGGAAGTACCAATGAAGCAAGAGGAACAACATGAAGGAAAGAAACCATTGACTTGGTTTTTCCAGAAGTGGATGTCACATCTTCATTGTATTTTGCTTCCATTAATGTAATCACACATGTTGTAATGATGACCTGTTATAACATTGTTTTGTACAACATAGTGTTTTGTTTTATCCTTATGAGTATGTAATCAGTAAGTTCAATTTTGTAACCTTTTGGAGGACCAAAAGGTCTTAGTGGGGAGCTGTGATCCAAAATGGATCCCGGAACCAAAATGGGTCCAAGAAGGCCTAAAACAAAAAGTGATCAGAATGGCTTCAAAATGGACATGTGCGTAGGCCTCGTTGATATGAACCCAACACAACTTGAATGGGATCAAACGAACATTGTATGCTAAATATATCTCCATCTGTTTGTTTTGCCAAACAAGCAAAATTTTGATGATTGTGCAGTTCGTATAGTGCTGACGTGGAAGCTGACTATACAAGCCGTATAGTGACATGGCAGTGAGTTGGCATGTTGATGTGGACAGCTGCACTGATTGGGCAGGTGGAGCAGATGTGGACGAGTCATTTTGTGACACATGGCACCACTGCAAAGGTGACATGTGGCATGGGATGACGTGGTAGGTACATGGGCATGCTGATTGGGCATATAGGTGGTCGAGTTATCTCTTGACATGTGGTTGTTTGATGGAAAATAGCATGGTGCCACATGGCCCAGCTGCCACGTGGCACCCCTCCATTGGATAGTTTGTTTGGAAAAATTTGTTTGGACTCCATGGGAGTCTAACCCGTGACCTCCGGGTGTGGGGGGAATGACTTGGCAGGGATGGGCTACCATCCCAACCTCATAGTGGATCTTAACCTTATTCTTTGCAACATCTATTTAAGTTTGAATGGTTTTCGTTTGGCAGAGTTAAGGGCTGGGGCCTAGCCCTAGCCCCTAACGCGATCCATGAAACCATACCACTTGACCTCGCTCTAACTTTTGGTGCGTATTTGTTATGGAGTTTGGCCCAGCCCCGACACATGTGACCTCATAGCATGTGACCCTACTTATAACTGTGGGCTTGGATGTATCGAGTTAAGCGCTCGGTTGACCAGGCTAGCCCGCCGACTAAGGCGCGTACCTAAGGGGATTTGACCAGGTTCCAAACAAATATATGTGCGTGGAGCTTTAGGCCGTGGCCATATGACCCGATTCATATGACTTGGACCCAGAAATAGAGGGAGCTAGCCGATGGGTGTGGGCAGTTAGCCCGGTGCCCAACCACATGGGCCATACGACCTAGTCCTCCACTAGATAAAGGGTGCCAAAACCTTAACGGTGTGACAAAATCGCCCGAGTTTCGGAATGGTACGCGTGCTGTGTTTTTCAAATGGGAAAACACATAGATCGGGGTGCATAGGTTTGTGGGTGCGTTTTGCAAAACAAAGGACTGTAATTTTATTGGGGAAAACTCCCAGGAGTGTATTTTCTTCAATTTTTGGCCAATCCAGGAGCAGGAAGAGCCCAACTAGGGGTTTTTGAACATTCTGGAGCCATTGGAGCCATATATTTTTAATTTTGAGCATTGAAAAGTACCATTTTTAATACTTTGAGTTTATGATGAGAATGAGCCATCGAGGAGAGCATGCCATTTTCGGGAGCTTCGTTCATCCATTTTCAGTCTTGTTAGTTTTGATGGGTTCTTGAGATCTAGCAGAACACAACCATATCAATTTGTAAGTCATTTGGCACTTTTATGATGTACTTTTGAAGCTTTGAACATAAATAAGAAAGCCTCACCCACTGAGACAAAGTCTTGGAGACGTAGGCGAGATTGTCGAACTCCATTATCAACTTTTTCCCTTATGGTTTGCTGTTCCTTTATGCTTATTTCCAGATATGTATATTGCTTTATGGCTGTCATGTTTCTTCTTTAATTCTTCCTCTTTCATCAAATTCCTAAATGGTTAATGAACTAATGCTTTAAAACTCAATCATTTTCATTAAAATATCTTTTCAGATTAGTAAAGCACGATGGATCGAGAAAGAGAAAGTGAGGGAGCAATTCCATCACCTTCCCATTGAATGATAAGGATTTTAAAGGCCCAAAACTTCCTAGTGGGGAGGAATGATCTAGGAGGATATAAAAGGCCAAAAATTCAAAGTCCTCAAATCTCACCAAAAACAATGCTAGGTTGAAGATCTCATCGCAAGCTATCCAATGGTGCAAATGGCACCTCAAACAAATTTCGTATGGAAAAGATATGGATGGTCAAAGTTTCAATCAACCAGTCAAAGTCAATAGGGTGAAATCATCGTTCGTACATGTGATGTCAGCAATCAATGTACTAGGGTGATGTTATCATGATGATGTGGCACCCCCAGGGGCCACCCCGTGGCATGTTGAATTGGCATTTTTGGTAGCCACTTGGACCAATTAATGGGTGACATGTGGAACTCTTAGGTGGTGCCACGTGGTACCACCCAAGGGCCAACACATGGTATCCTGAAATAGATACAAGTGGCAGTTATGTTAGCAAGATGATTGGGTACAAGTAACCAATGGTAGGGTGCCATGTGGCCCAATCATTGGTGCCATGTGGCACCCCTGAAACGCCCAAGGAGGGCCCGATCCAAACAAATAAAAAAATATTATGGTCATGTCGACCGATGTTGAATCTGGCGATCAGACCGACGGACAACCCATATTCCAATGGAAGTTTCCACCATATCTGGCCACATCACCATATCTATATGGGGCATTCATTGTGAGCCTAACCGTGCAACCATCACATCAAAACCATGGTGCCAAATTTAACTGACGGTTCGACGAAAGTTAGAAATATATGACAGTCAGGTTAATTTTAAATGTTTGTTGAACTATATTTATAATATAGTCTTAATTTAAGACCAAAAGGAGAGGCCCATGGGTTTGACCCCGGGACATCCCCAACCAAATACATTTTATACCAAACCGCCAATCGTTCGGGCTACCGACCATTTGGAAATATCTGCCACAATTATTACTTAAAACTCAGACTTATGCCAACCTCGAGAGTCCACGCCCAAGTTCGATATGGGCACACATTTCTATGTAGGTACATGATTAATTGCAGACTGCAGTGGCATGCTTTACAAGATGAAGAGCCTAGGAGGGGCCTGGGATGAGTAGTGTCAGAATTTCATGATTTGACAGTCATTTCTACACGATTTCTCGCCACAAATCCATTGGTGCAGTCAGATTTTGCATCAGGGCAACAATTTTTCAGGCCATTTTCAGTCTTGAGGTATAACCATCTAATTTATGCCAATTTATTGCTAAGATAATATAAAATCCTCTCGACTTCGAAGCGGGCTTGGAGACGTAGTCCATTGTTGGACGAACTTCGTTATCATGTCTTGTGTTATTGCTTTTCTTCTCATCTTTTCTCCATGATTATGTCTTCTTTAATCATGTTGCACAAAATATTTTATTTATGCTCTTAATGCAATTCATGATAATGTCATCGATGAAAAGATCCCAGATCAACTTCTAAGGCTTCCATCTTTTTAAAACATTTAGAATCCACATGGCCATCTCCCCCCCAAAAGTTGTAATTCCTGTTAGTCTTCTTATTTTTGGATTTTTCTCCTTTATCACCATTGGGAGTAGAAGCTGGTAGAGAGGGTTTGAGACCCTTGTTTTGCTTTATGTTGTGAAAAGGATGTTGCTTCTTGGGATTCTTGGATTTATCTTTCTGCTGGGTCACTAAGGTTTTTTTGGATGTACCTGATGTGCTGATCACTCCAAGTTGCACAAGCTTATCTTGCTCTCGAATCAGAGAATCACAAGAAGACTCAAGAGTGGGTTCTTTATAAGCATTCCCTAAAGATTCTATAGTGGCATAAAAGGTATATACAAAGATAAAATATGCACTACCAAGATTAACAATAATAGTATATATGCATTGGTCATCGTTTAGATATATTTTACATTATTGACATAAAATTCTAAGTGTTTTGAACTTAGATAAATAATATTCAATTCAAAGAAAAGCATTGGGACTTAAATTCATTAACAAATTTTCAACCTAGTGAGATCGAATAATATTGTGTTTACCAAACACAACTTGAAGATTTTCATAAGTTTCATCAAGGTTATCAATTCCTTGAAGGTGAAACCTTAAATTAGGAGAGATGTACATTCTGATTAGTCCACATGCTTCATCATTCTTATTATCCCATTTGGATTTATTTTCGACATCAACATGTTCATGTTCTTTTCCCAAAGTAATCCGATACAATCATCCACTTCTTAGTACATCCTCCATGTGTGATTTCCATGAGAAATACTTGGTACTCGTAAGCAAAATATCACTATGAGAATCCATATTAAAATAGACATAGAATATGAATTTAAAAGATGAAATTAATGGTCTATATGGAAAGATTTCGAAAAATAGGTTGTTTTAAAAAAACAACACTGAAAATGGATTTAAGATGTGAAAGTTATGCCCTTTTTGAGAAAAAAGGAATAAATGGTAACCAAAGAGCCACATGGAAAGTAGAGGTTGGTCCATGTGGTGATGCTCCTCCTTCTCTAACTTTTCCTACAAGCTCACTTTTACAAATAAGTTGTTTACATTGAGAGGGGGGGTGAATCAATATCAATTATAATTTAGTGCCTTTTAAAAAGTTTAATTTTTCAATCAAATAAATGCATCCCAATATACAATAAAGAGCAAAAGAAAAAATACACAATGCACAACAAATTTATGTGGAAATCCAATTGGAAGAAAACCAAAAAATTATTTTCTTATATTATAAAAAGATTACATTAATAGAAATCCACAACTTCCAAGGTTCTCCAGCTCCTACTGGAAGGAGGCACCAACCCCCTAATTTATAGGAACCAACTTGAAGGAAGATACAACTCCCTAGATTCTCTAGTTCCAACTGGAAGGAGTCTCCAACCCCCTTTCCTTGCCCCTTCCTTCCACCCTCAAATATGTATATAAAAGAATCAACTTGTCACAGTTGTTGAGGCAAAGATATGAATTATCTTACTCAAGCATTTTCAAATCTTGCCTGGCTAAGAAAAGATATTTGGGAATATCACCCTATGTTTTATAGCCTCAAAAATATTTTCCCAATCCACAAGTATTAATTACAAGAGTTTAGGCTGATTTTTTTTAAGAAAAGAATGTTGCAAAATAACATAAAATTTTGTTTTATTTTATGAAAATATAAAGATTACAGAAAGTAAATGTGGAGATCAAAAGCAAAAGTAACCAAGTCACAAATACACACAAATGAGATAGATGACAATCTGCTTTATTTCATTTAAAGAAATCAAAAGTATCCTTCTCTTTACAAAATCCCTATGAGGGCATGGACCAAAGTATAATTTAGAGATCCTCAATGAAAACCATACAAAAATACCCTGACAAGAAGTAAAAACTGAACTTTATAATCTGGATCAGCTTACCACAGACTACTTTCAATTTCACTCTGCAGAATATCCTTTATCAACTATGAAACTTAATCCATAAACAAACAAGTATATACAGACTATCAAAGATATATCAACACCTTTAAAACAAGCATTTGAATGATTTGGTTCAGTTCTGAACCTTGTTGTCTACAATAGGACCCTGTTGTCAAAAAGAGAATTAGGCTCTGAATGAACTCAAGAATGAAGGAAAATTGAAATTATCTCATGAAAACAAAAGAGCAAACCTTAATATTGCTTTCTCCTTCTATTCTCCCCTTTTTCTTCCTTCTAATTTGGCTATTATGCATTCCAAATAAGTTGAAGTAGTTCAACTACTTTCTTTAGTTAAGTTAGTTAAAATTAACTAATTTTAGTTTAGGGGAAGTAATAATAATAATAATAGTTAAGGGTCTTTATTTAATAATAGCTAAGTAGGTGGGACCCCTTGTGACTCCCTTCTTTTATTCTTTACAAAAATAAACACAATTAGATAATCATTTAGACACATGATGCCTTGTAGCTCCCGTAAATACTTCCAAAATTTGAATATTAAATATTAGAAATAATTCAAACCATATCCAAAAATATGTAAATATCCACATTATCCAAAAAAATAGCTCGCTGTCCAAAACTTTCTGCAGACCACTGTCTTCAACAACTCAATCATAAACAGATAAATTAAAATCCATACTTGCCACTTTGAGAGGCAATGTTTCTCCTATCACTGATGTCCCGTTTGGACTTCCTATAAGTAGCCTTTGGTTGATTCGAACCTTGAGGCTTAATCTCACTAATAACATGGGAACAATCGTCCTTCAGATGCATATGTAAGGAAACTGATTTTGAAGAGTCATTTGAAGGAGAGGAAGGTGAGGCAACAACTTTACCTTTATCTTGCACATGGGGGGCATCTGTTTTAATCCGTTTTCTAGAATGAGAGGATTGAACAGGTGAATGCACAAGGGAAAATTGAACATTAGGATTTACAGGTGGTGGAGGGGGTAATGAAAAATTGGGCTAGCCACGATGGTGAGAGACTGTCAGATTCACAATCTCTTGCCATCCATCATTCACAGGGACTTTTGGTTGCAAGGACACATGAGGAGGCTGATGAATACCAGGGATATTTTGAGGCTGGAATGGAGGTCTTTCTGGTCGGGGATGAACTATCCTTTGCCCAATCCAATTGAAGAAACCAACTTGAAACAACTCTGTTCTAGTTACCTCTTCCTCTATTATTTCTTCTATGGCTACCCCTGCTGAAGAAACTCATCATGTATGCAACAATTCATTAGTAATTAGCCCTTAATAGACCATACATGACATTTTGTTTGCATGAAACAAAGTTTGGCTCAGAAATTGACATGGGACCCATGCAAATCAATCCATAATAAATTATTTAATAATTTCCAAGTGAGCAGGGGGTGGATAGGGTTCATGGGACATATGAAGGGATTGTAGTGAGCAAAAAAGTGGTAGCATGATAGGGGACAAATACACGATTATTGCTCAACAATTCATTAAATAATTTAACTGTGCAATCAATACCAAAAATATCAGCTACCACCTATTTCTATGTCATATCTTTTGTTACTATTATACAAAGCTTTTAATTTATTTTATATAACAGGGTGTGTACAAATGAAAATGGGATCATGAGGGGGGTATAGTATGCGAAAAAGTGATAGTATGAGAGGGAATAATATGGATACTGTTCATAAAAATAAATCAAATCAAACAACAACCATAACTATGTTCAGACCTCATAATCCAATAAGAAATCACTTATAAAACCAAAACCATTTAACTGTCCCTTATTTACATAATGCTTGCTGACTTCAAACAAAAGATAATTCATATACCCATAATACTTCAATTATAACATCCCTTGAATATATACAATATCGATATAACAATCATAATAACATCATTGCCAATTGCATAATAACATTATAACCCTTCGAGCCACAGTCTTTCATATTCCAATGCTAAACACCTTTTCCTTTTTAAAACCAAATAGAAATATACACAGTGATTCCATCCATCCACATCCAATATTTATTCCTTAAACTCAAACAAGAATAGGCCCAATATAAACCACCATATGTCGACTTTCCAACACTGTTTTACACAATCCATTGGCATTAAAACTTATAATCGGGCCCCGATTCAATCACACACAGAAGTTTATCAACATAAGTCTTGATTCGAACTAGAATTCAACCAATAGGATGCAACTCTGAGCCCAATATTCTTGTAAATTAGACATGTACGAACTTATTTTAAAATAAATTTCCAATAAGAGACAAAGCCAAATAATGCCCGAGGAGAAATAGAACCAAGTTGTGCTCAATAGACCAAGCACACACAAGTGTCTCTTTGAACCTTGACGAGACCAAGATCGTGTTAGGGTTTAACACAACAAATGGAAGCAAGAAAAAATAGCTCGACCAATTGAAAAAAGTCCCCAGAGATGAAAATAACTTGTGCCCCTTTTTTCTTTAAAAAAAAACTATCACAGAGAAGTAACAACATATGGATCGATCAAGAGATAATCTTCGAAGACAAAGGTAACTCATGCCATTTCCAAATTCACCACAGATACATAACCTTTAATAAAAAATATTGACAGTGAGGGTTCCCAAAACATAATAGTCAACCACCTCCAACGAAGTCGAGGGGAAGAAAAAGCTTAAAATACTGTGAAGAGAATTCCTGAGCACAGCCTGTGGTCAACCAAAACTATACAAGCTTCCATTTGAAATTCTGGGTGATGCTAAAAATACGACTGTACAATGCTTTTCAATAACAGTGATAATGAAGGCAATGTCATGACAAAAGACAGTTCATGGCTTGGCCAAAACAAGGAAAGAACACTTCAAATCTTAACAGTTTGCATTGCAACCCAGAGGAACAAAACATATCAACCACCGAGATGAAAAGGAGTGAAAAAAACTTAACACCAAGATTGGTTGTAAAACCCACACACCAAAACTCGGGGCTTTCTAAACCATCATCATAATTTTCCACAGAAAACTAGACTGAAACCCCAAGCTGACCGAACATGTTTTTAACCAATAAACCAATGCACATACTACACACAACAAGAACATTCATTCATTTTCTTTAAAATTCCAATAGTCTTGAGTATTCACAGAAGAAACCATAAGCACATCACTGATTCACAGTAAAAAAACTTAAGGAAAACACAGACATCAAGCCATTCTGAGCCAAAAATTGGTTCATAACACAAAGGATCCATCATGGACGGAAAATAAAGGAACCATACCTGGAAAAGATTACTTGAGGGAGAGAGTTGGACTGTATCCTTCCTTCACAATAAAAAATCATGGAGCATCAACAACCACCAGAGACGAAAAACCAAATGCAAGTATGTCTAGGATGACAGGCTTGAGGGTTGTTTGATTGATGTGTAGTAAATACACGTCGCTTCCATCCACCAACATCATTCAATTCAACGTACAAGCCAATCAATCCACCATAACATCAACCATTAATTCAAACAAATATACCATTGCTATATCCATTACATAGTGCACCACCTTTAGTCATGTTAAAAACTTTTAACAACAACCATATGCTATAATGTTACCATATATTCCTCACACATAACCTTTAATCAAAGCACATAAGACTAGAAACAAGGTCTATACACTTTTATTTTGTCACTATATACAATATCGATACAACAGTCATAATACCATCATTGCCAATTGCATAATAACATTATAACCCTTCGAGCCACAGTCTTTCATATTCCAATGCTAAATGCCTTTTCCTTTTTAAAACCAAATAGAAATATACACAGTGATTCCATCCATCCACATCCAATATTTATTCCTTAAACTCAAACAAGAATAGGCCTAATATAAACCACCATATGTCAACTTTCCAACACTGTTTTACACAATCCATTGGCATTAAAACTTATAATCGGGCCCCGATTCAATCACACACAAAAGTTTATCAACATAATTCTTGATTCAAACTAGAATTCAACCAATAAAATGCAACTCTGAGCCCAAGATTCTTGTAAATTAGACATGTACAGACTTATTTTAAAATAAATTTCCAATAAGAGACAAAGCCAAATAATGCCCGAGGAGAAATAGAACCAAGTTGTGCTGGATAGACCAAGCACACACAAGTGTCTCTTTGAACCTTGACGAGACCAAGATCGTGTTAGGGTTTAACACAACAAATGGAAGCAAGAAAAAATAGCTCGACTAATTGAAAACAGTCCCCAGGGATGCAGATAACTTGTGCCCCTTTTTTCTTTTAAAAAAAACTATCACTGAGAAGTAACAACATATGGATCGATCAAGAGATAATCTTCGAAGACAGAGGTAACTCATGCCCTTTCCAAATTCACCACAGATACATAACCTTTAATAAAAAATATTGATAGTGAGGGTTACCAAAACATAATAGTCAGCCACCTCCAACGAAGCCGAGGGGAAGAAAAAACTTAAAATATTGTGAAGAGAATTCCCGAACACAACCCGTGGTCAACCAAAACTATACAAGCTTCCATTTAAAATTCTGGGTGATGCTAAAAATCTGACTGTACAATGCTTTTCAGTAACAGTGATAATGAAGGCAATGTCATGACAAAAGACAGTTCATGGCTTGGCCAAAACAAGGAAAGAACACTTCAAATCTTAACAGTTTGCATTGCAACCCAGAGGAACGAAACATATCAACCACTGAGACGAAAAGGAGTGACAAAAACTTAACACCAAGACTGGTTGTAAAACCCACGCACCAAAACTCAGGGCTTTCTAAACCATCATCATAATTTTCCATAGAGAACTAGACCGAAACCCCAAGCTGACTGAACATGTTTTTAACCAATAAACCAATGCACATACTACACACAACAAGAACATTCATTCCTTTTCTTTAAAATGCCAACAGTCTTGAGTATTCACAGAAGAAACCATAAGCACATCACTGATTCACAGTAAAAAAAACTTAAGGAAAACATAGACATCAAGCCATTCTGAGCCAAAAATCGATTCATAACACAGAGGATCCATCATGGATGGAAAATAAAGGAACCATACCTGGAAAAGATTGCTTGAGGGAGAGAGTTGGATTGTATCCTTCCTTCACAATAAAAAATCATGGAGCATCAACAACCACCAGAGACGAAAAACCAAATGCAAGTATGTCTAGGGTGACGAGTTCGAGGGTTGTTTGAGTGACATGCAGTAAATACACGTCGCTTCCTTCCCCCAACACCATACAATTCAACGTACAAGCCAACCAATCCACCATAACATCAACCGTTAATTCAAACAAATATCCCATTGCTATATCCATTACATAGTGCACCACCTTTAGTCATGTTAAAATTTTTTAACAACAACCATATGCCATAATGTTACCATATATTCCTCACACATAACCTTTAATCAAAGCACATAAGACTAGAAACAAGGTCTATACACTTTTATTTTGTCACTATTACATGTAACCTTAAGGCTTGTACATAGTCTTTTTCCCTTTTTGTTTAAGCTCCCACATCATCCTTTTGCATAAAATCATATGTAAAAATAATCAATCGATGTTTAATACATAAACATAGAACTTGTAAAAAAAATAATCCTTTTATCCATAGTACATGCATAAGTTGCGAGTGACCATCAAAACCATCTAGCCATAACACAATCAACCAACCATCTTATGTCGTCATAACGAATAACACCATGACCTGAATCATCAACTTTAGAACAATGTGTTTGCATCATTATAATAGAAAACAAATATATAAGCGTAACACATCCATCATAGCGCCACTAGTCTACAAGGGGCTCCCACCTACTAGTTTATTATTATTATAAAAAATAAATAATAGAGCTTGGAAATCATTTGCGAGTAGTATTCATCATTGCAATTTTAAGCGTCAACAACTGTCACTTTCACTCTCTCTGTTACTATCATTGAAGCATCATCATCATCAAACTGGGTCCACATAGACATCTTAGGTCCACATATGAAACCCAACAACCACATAAAAACCTATGCCAAGATCTCCAAGGATACACCTCAAATCATGTGCCAAAATATCCAAAATATGAGTCTCACAAACTCGGTCCACATCGAGATCCTAGGTCCACATATAAACCCCAAAAACCTCACGATAACATCTCAACTTCATAGTAGAGCATACAACAACATCACAACCTTATAACATACCTTGAGAATAAGAAATACCTTAAGAGAATTCCTTATACTTATCTTTCACACCAAAAGACATCCAAAAAACCTTGTGCACACCTCATACTTGATCTCTTGCTTGGTTGCTAAAAAAATGTGAAATTCTATTATGTATTTATAGTAATTCTGTCCCCCAAAATTAGCCGAGTCAACCTCAATTTTCTAGCTGGGTTGTTGGATAAAAAATTCATATATCGTCATTCCTAGGGAGTTAGAGGGACTTCCATATATCATTGGAAAGGTCTCAAAATAATCTTTCCAACCATGTGACTTGTGTTTCCATTTGAGTTATTTATGTAGGGAAAAATTTCCTTAAATATAGGGTATCCAAATTGACCACAAATAATACTTTCAACAATCTCCATCTTGCAATATTGATATTGTATATCTGTAGGCTTATTCACTTGATTGTAGGGGATTATTAACCACACCTATGGGGATTCTTGTGGGATTATTCAAAGTGTCTTCCCTTGATGTCCATGGTTAAATATACACCATAAGGGGATCACTTTGAAGATTCCTTCAAGTAAACCCATAGGCTTCTTCATGCTGACCACCAATGACTAACTTTGACATCAATGAAAACACCATTCAACAATCTCCCCCTTTGTCATTGATGGAAACACTCATACTGCCGCTATCATCATGCTCCTGATCTTTCTATCCCCCTTTGAAATTTATGGCAAAGGGTAACTCTTCTCTTTGGGGCTGCTCCCTCTGAACTCATGGCACTCAACAGTATTTCAACTTCCTTTTCCATCTTCTTATCCTTTCCATCCTTGTCATAGTCCCTAGAGCTCTTTTATGTGACTTCAAGCCTCTTTTTCTCCTATTTGTTTAGGTTGTGTATGTTATTTGGTCTTCTTGGTTTTATTGCAATCAATTTTCTTGAGTCTTCTTCTCTGATTTCACATCTTCGGGAATCAAACTTAAGATTGTATCCCTGATCACATATTTTACTAACACTAAGGAGATTATGCTTCAAATATTCAACTAGTAAGACATTTTTTTCTTTTACATTTTCACTTCCAAGACTCACTACACCCTTTCCAAGATTTTGACAGAGGAGTCACTTCTAAATGCAACACAACCACTTTTTCCTTTCTTTAATTCGATCAATTTTTTTTGGTCCCTAGTCATGTGTGCTGAGCACCCACTATCTATGTACCATTTGTCTTCTTTATTTTTAACAAGCAGTGCTGATCGACAATCTTCCTTGTTTGGATTCTCTTTCATTTCCCATATTGTAGTTGGTTTTATGATATGAGCATCTTATTTCATATCTCTACAATCTCGTGCTTTGTGACCAAGATTACTGCATTTGTAGCATACAATGTTCTAAACCACCAGTGGATCAAATGGATTGTAATTTCTGTTGACAAATCCATGATAATTTCCAGATCTACCACTTACATGATTTTTCTTTGGATATCCACAATCATTTATTTTTCTCAAATAGTTGTTTATTGCATTTATTTTATAGTGAATTGCTTTGTGTCCAAAGTTTCTTCAAGCATAAAAATGACCAAGAAAAATACTCTCATACCTGGTAGAAAATGACCTTCTTGGTGTCTCACCCCTTTTGAATTATGATATTTTTTTCCAGTTGGAGGTGTCATGTTCCTGCTGTTCTTCAACTCCCTTTTGTTTGCTGATCCCACTTCTTAAGGCATTTACATAGTTTCTAGAATTTCCTTCATCTCCCCTGTTTGTTTTATCCATGTTTATTATCTTCAAACTGTTGTCATATCCAATTCCTGTCTTATCGATAGTCGATCTCTGTTTGCTAAGAATTTCATCTAAATTTTCATCACTTCTTTCAAATTTCTTGTAGTAATTCAACTTTTCCATTGTCAACATCAACTCTTTTCTTGTGTGATTCAATTCTGCTTTTAATTCTCATAATCTTCAATATTCTTGGATTTATCTAACTGCTCCTTCAAGTTGTCAATTGTCTTTTAAAGATCATGATTCGCTTCTTCACAAATTTTCAATTCATTTTTTAACTCTCTAATTTTTTTATGAGCTTGATATTTTTTTCTTCAACATGCTTCAATTTTTCAATATTTTCTTCATCTTCCTGTTCACTTTCTGTGATCTCTTTGCTTCCCTAGGAATATTCTATGCTTGTTTCTTCTATCTCTGCATCCGACTCTTGTTCAAAATTGATTTCATCTGTTTCAAAATTTTTGTGGACATCATTTTGAGTTTCTTGGGTTATTAAGAGAACTTCCCTTACTTCCTTTTCTTCTCCATCACTTTCATATGAAGAACGACTATCCTCCTTGAAGTAAAGACTCTTTTTCTTGTGGAAGATTTTATTTTCTTCAAAAGGACATTTGTTAGCATAATGTCCTATTCTACCACAATTGAAAAATTTAAAAGGTAACTTACCTTTGTATTTTCTGGTTCCCCTATTGAGCCTCCTTTTGAAATATGTTTCTTCTTCATTTGATTCATCACCTTGTCTTTCTTCTACCCCGTGTTCTTTGTTCCTTGTTTTCTTCATGACTTTAAGAGCTGCTTCTCTGTTTGGATGTCCATTTTCTATATCTGTTCTCATTTCATATGTTGTGAGGGTCCCATGTAGTTCATCCATTGCCATTTTGGTCAAATCTCTAGTTTCTTCAATGGTCGAGAGCTTGGCATCATATCTCAAAGGAAGTGATCTCAACACTTTCTAAACAATAAAGGATTCTTTGAATTCTTCTCCTAATCCTCTGATGGCATTGACAACTTCATCTAATTTGAGTAAATAGGTTACAATATATTCTATTTCATTCATTTTCATATTTTCAAACTATGCTCTGTGTCGTTGAAGCTTGAATTACTTGACTTTCAGATCGCCTTAATAAAATTTTTGAAGTTTATCCCAAACCTCTTTAGCTGTGCTGCAACACATCACCTCGTTAGAAAAAATTGGTGTCAATCCACTTATGATAACATGCCTAACCTTTGAATTACAACTCATTATTTTCTTCTCATCTGCATAAGTTGGAGTATTTTTTAGAACTTTATAGCCATTGAAAACTGAGAGCTAGATATTCACTCCTAAAGATGTCAAGCAAGTTTTCATTATGTTTCTCCAGTATGCGTAATTGTTTCCATCAAATGGTGAAATCCCATTTGGAATGTGGCCTTCAATTTTTTCTCACGATCTTCCTTCAAGTGATTAGACTAGTATGAAGGTAACATGCTCAGATACCAATTGTTGATACTAATAGGGGGGGTGAATCAATATCAATTATAATTTAACATCTTTTAAAAACTTTAACTTTTCAATCAAATACAGGCATCCCAATATACAGTAAAAAGAAGAAGAACAAATACACAGTGCGCAACAGATTTATGTGGAAATCCAAATGGAAGAAAATCACATAATTCTTTTCTTATATAATGAAAAGATTAAATTGATAGGAAGCTAAAAATTCCAAGATTCTCTAGCTCCAACTAGAAGGAGGCACTAACCCCCTAATTTATAGGCACCATCTGAAGGAAGCTACAACTCCCTAGATTCTCCACTTCTAACTGGAAGGAGGCCCCAACCCCCTTTCCTTGCCCCTTCCTTCCACCCTCAAATATGTATATAAAAGAATCAACCTTTCATTGTCACTGTCATTGTCTTTTTCACTATCATTGATACATCATCATCATCAAAATAGGTCCACATTTAGATCCTAGGTCCAGATGGTTCCACATATAAAACCCAACAACCACATAAAAACATGTGCCAAAATCTCCAAGGATATGCCTCAAATCATGTGCCAAAATCTCCAAAACACGAGCCTCACAAACAAGGTCCACATGGGTCCACATATAAACCCCAGAGATATCACAGAAACATCACAACTTCATAACAGAGTATACAACAACATCACAACCTATATCATACCTTGAAAATAAGAAAGACCTTAAGAGAATCCCTTAGAATTCTCTTGCACAATAGAAGACACCCCAAACACCTTGTGCACACCTCAGACTTTATCTATTGCTTGGTTTCTCAAAAAATACAAAATCCTATCCTGTATTTATAGTAATTATGTCCCCAAAAATCAGCTGAGTCGACCTCAATTTTCTGGCTGGGTTGTTGGACGGAAAAATTCATATCTCCTCATTCATAGAGAGTTAGAGGGACTTCCATATACCATTGGAAAGGTATCAGAATAATAGTTACAACCATGTAACTTGTGCTTCGATTTGAATTATTTATGTAGGGTAAAAATTCCCTCAAAGACAGGGTATACAAATTGACCACAAATAATACATTCAACAATCTCCATTTTGCAATCTTGATCTTGGACATTTGTAGGCTTCTTTTTTTGACTGCAGGGGATTATTTTGGGATTCTTCAAAGCGTCTTCTCATGAGGGCCATGCTTAAAGCTACACCAATAGGGGATCACTTTGGATAATCCTTCAAGTAAACCCATAGACTTCTTCATGCTAATCACCAATGACTGACTTTGACATCAATGACAACACCATTCAACATAAGTTACATATGAAATGACCCACTTTTATAGAATAAGTGAGAATCACTTTGACAATGAATTTACTTTGTAAATTAAATTTGCATGTAAAAAATAACTAAAAAGAAAATATTAAAGTTATTTAATAGTGATTCACTTTTATAATTGAAGTGAAATGCACTTTACAATGAATGCATGAACTTTTTCAAAAAGTAAAAAAAAAAGACTTGAAATAAATACCTCTTACTAAATAAAACAACTTTCAACCAAGTGAGCTAGTGTAAAACACATTATAATTGTAAATGAGGAGAATGGGGTTGTTGTTGTTGGAGCTCTACTTCAAAGTGTGTGCCATTTTTTTTTTCTTTTCATGTGTTGACACACAATTTTTTTTTTTCGCTTTTCGACAACAACAAAGGGGTTAGATCTTGATTAGATTACCCGCAAAATGCAAGTTTTCTCTCTATTTTTGATTTACCAAGATCACATAGGGCACGTGGAAAAGAGAATATGCAGACAAGTAAACACTTTCTACTCTGTTTCTGATTTGCCGAGATCACATAGAGAACAGGGAAAAAAACATACACAAATAAAAAAGAGTAGCAACTCAGAAACAAAAACAAAAAACCAAAATATTATATTTGTAATTAAAAAAAAAAGGCATATTTAGGATTTATACCTCCAGATCTAACTGAAATGGCCATAGCTTGGGAAAATGGAAACTTTTTGAGTGAAATGAAGAGCATTTCTAACTAAAACAAGTGCTTCAGATGTAATGGAATAGTCCTATCAGCCCATAAGTGTATGGAAATAACAAAAACTAGAAATTGGACAACATGACTTCAAGATATTGATCTACAACATGAGTGGGTCTTCAAACGATCTCTTATACCATGTTCGACAACACAGGGTATTCCAATAGAGAATGCACACCTTTAGTAACCACTCACCGAACTAGATAAAAAATCAACAGATCGATGTTTTTACGTGGTAAAACCCCAATGTGGGGTAACATCCATGACCCCAACCAACGTGGCCACTTGAGGAAATTTATTAATGAAAAAGACAAATATTACAAGAGAGTTTATCACAATCGATCATTGGAAAATGACCCTCTATGCCCTTTAAATAAATATTATGGACCAATCAGGGGTTAAGACACAGATCAATGTAGTCATTAAGATCAAGGAGAATATGAGTCGTCAGATCACTCTATGTCTAGAACATATCGTGATTGTCAGATTACATAACTACAAATGCCTACTAAAGAAACACACTTTGACCTAATGACACATTAAACCAAGTTGATCTTAACTAACTTGTAAATGTCCAATTATCATTACAACACTCAATCCATGTTGTTAGGGATAAATGGCTCTATACAATTAGTAGAGATTCTCCCCATTGAAAGGTTCCAATTAGACCTTAAATTGTTTGGAATAGGGATTCCATCTAGATTATGGCCTGAAAACCTTTTACTAGTGTCAATGGGTTTACTAGTTGTGGTCCAGTCCACTGTTTAGTTTTTTTTGTGATGTAATAAATGAGATGCAACTATTTTAATATGCAAAAATGTAGAATAATTCTTAGATTAAACTAACAAAATCAAGGAGATAAACATAACATGGAATATATCATTTCCTTATATCTTTAGCAACAGTGACTAGGAAAATAAAATCCAAATTTTAAATAACCAATTGCATAACAAATAATTCTAAATATGAACACTTAACTATAGTACTATGCTTATGGATATAAACAAACAATTTGTGAGATACACAAAATAAGACAAGTTGCTAATACATGAGAAAATTCTACACTATAAAAGCAAATGCTTATGTTGGATAGTTGGTTTGGATAATTGGTGTCATTGATGTCAACCCTTGAAGATTGATGTCAACCCTTGGAGAATTCTGGAAGCCCTAGGGATGTGGACGATATTGTTGGACAGTTGGTTTTCATTTCTATGATTGAGATTCATGGTGAGTTAGTTGTCATTGATTTTAGTTGATGCCAACAATTGTGTTGGATGCACTTGAATAATTCCAGTAGCCCCAAAGGTATGGTCATGGAAATCATAATTGTTCAAGGAATAAAGATATGAAGGTCAATGTACGTGCATGTAAGACTATCATAGATGGATAATACACATCATGCCATTTTCTATGATATATGTTACACCATGTAGTTCCTCACGGTTGAGGAGATATGGCTTTGTGAAGTTGGATGACCCTCAAGAATAATCTAGAAGCCCCTAGAAGGTCAACAAGAAGTTAATTATTCTAGAAGCCCCTAGAAGGTCATCAAGAAGCTTTACCAATCAAAGTGGTTGCAATAATAAATTAATTAAGAGTAAAGTTGTTGCAACAAGAAATTAATTATGGGTTAAGTAGCTGTAAATAAAAGATAACAAGATGCATGCCAAAGTAACTGTAAACAAAAGTTAACAAATTGCATGTGATTTGCATGTCATCATGAGATTGTAAACAAAATTTAACAAGCTGCATGTGAGTTGCATGTCATCATGAGATTGTAAACATAAGCTAACAATTTGCATGTCGAAGTAAAGGAGTTGTATATAGAATTTAACAAGTTTCATGTCAGTAGCATGTGCATGTTAGTTGCATGATATCCTCATCAGAAGTTAACAAGTTGCATGTTAGTTGCACTAGATCCTCATTAAAACACAAAGAATATTCAATTGAATATTACTTTTGAGAATACAGGTTGGATATTTTAGGTAGTGAGTTGAATTTCAGAGGGAAGGTGAAGTAAAGAAGACCAACAATCCAAGGGAGGATGGAGTTTTTGATGATGTATTCTAAGGTATGTTATTTAGAGGTCATCTTACCATTTTCACTATAATGATTCAGATATATAAAATTAGAGGATGTTGAGAAGACATATCAAGGTACTTGTGGTAGAAATTTCAGCTTTTGGGTCGTTGTACTTTTGGAGATACACTCTGTGGAATATATCGATTTTGACTAGTCCTGAAACTAGTTTTAAACAGGTGTTACGGGCAAAATAGTCATAAATTATTCATAGAGAATAAAAATTATGTGAGAACAATTGAAATGGAAATATTACAAGCCTTAGTTTGTTGTGTGTGATTTTAATAATAATATATCAAATATTGAACATGTGTCATGCCGTACAAGTTCGCTCTATAGAATAGGCTAGAATTCAACAAGTTCTTCCATTTTCTCTATAACTCATTTTCAAGAATGATTCAAGTAGTGAAACTTGGAGGAATTTTAGAAGACATACCGAAGAAAGTTGAGTACAAGTTTCAAACCTTTATTCGTTATAGTACAAAGTTATTCTTGTTGAAAGTTATGGTTTGTGACTAATCCAAAACTAGTCTCGTGAGATTTAGGTAAAGGTTGATGAAGATGCTATTATCTTATTGCTAAAGTTGAGGAAGGCATGCATGTATGTGATCACATACACCAGGTAAGATGCAATATCATAGGTTTTTGTGACAGGTTGATGTGGTAGTTATATATTGGTCTACATTTATATTTCAGAGCGGTTGGACAGGGCAAGGAAAGGGGGTTGTAGCCTCCTTCCAATTGGAGCTGGATAAATTAGGGAGTTGGAGCTTCCTTTTGGTTGTAACCCAAAAATTGGGGGTTGGATCCTCCTTCTAGTTGTATATGGAGAAACAGGAAGTTGGTGCTTCCAATGAATGTACTCTTTGATAAATAAGAAAAGCATTATGTGGTTTTCTCTCGCATTGGGTTTCCATGTAAAATTCAGGTGTACTGTGTTTATGTGGTGTCTATGCATTGAAGTATGATGTTTTGAATGCGCATGATATTATTGGAGGTTTATATTGTGATTAAAATTACTAACTTTTCTCATACTGATTCATCCCCCATCTCAGTATTCCAACAATTGGTATCAAAGTCGGTTCCTTCAGGAAACAATTTAACCACTGGAAGGTAGATCATGGAAAGAAATCATATGTATAAGATGGAAGCACCACAGTTCAATGGTAAAAATGGTTTGAAATATGAAATATGGAGCAACAAAATGAAAGCATTTTTGCAGGAACATGGATGCGATATTTGGCGATCAGTTGTGATAAGGTACACAACTACAAAGAAGCATCCAAAGACTGCAACCAATAAGGAATTGAAAAGGAACAACAAGATAGAAATGGATTTTATCATGGAAGGGTTACCTGATTCAGTAAAAACCAAAGTGGGACAATATGAATCAGCCAAAGAGCTTTGGGACAACCTACAAGATCTTTACACAAGGAAAGTAATAAAAGAAAATGGATTAGGTGACAACTCAGATGATGAAGAAGTCAACACAGGTGCGTATTTTTTCTTTAATTGGAAGGAGTAGGACATATTGAAATTGAATGCCCTTGAAGATTAGAAGTGATGAGACATAAAATCCCAATGAAATAGAAGACAATCCTGAGATTGAAAAGGAAAAAGAATCGTGAAGTAGAATCTAGTCAACAAGAAAGAAAACTTGAAGAAGAAATCATCTCTTGAAGATCCAACTTGAAGAGGCAAAGATAATGGAAAAAGTCATGAAGAATCAAATGAGGAAGAAAGAAGAAGAGGTTCAGAAGCTTGAAGAATAAGTTGTCATGTTGAGAGTAAAAGTTGTCAAGATTAGTAAAAATGTTGAAGAAGCATCCACATCATCAACAAAGAAACTTGAAGATAAATGTCACAGGTTACCAACAAGGAAGAATAAAGAACATGTTAAGAGTTACGCAAAAGTATTTAAAGGAAGGAATCATGGTCAACAAGAGTCTAAGAGGAAGGATACATTTTCAAGAAGACCATCTACTTTCAGACAACAAAGAAGATTCAACTATGATCATGATCAACCAAGGTATGAATTCAGAAAGACTACATCACAGAGAGGATCATCTAATTCCAGGAATCAAAGTGTATTTTATGGTTACTGTTTTTATTGTATTAACTTTGGACATAAAGTTTTAGACTACATAGAATATGGAAGAAATGTTCAATCAAGTAGCGCTTATGTGGCTCCTTGCAATATTGAATGTTACAAATGCCACAATTATGGTCACATAGCTCAAAATTGCAAAAGCGTGATAGAGCCATCCATGAAAGAAAACATTGATAATAGGTATAAGAAGGTTTGTAAAAGAAAATAAATACTAGAATAACATATGAATGAAGAACAAGTCCTAGAGATTGCAAGATTTGCAATAGTACGAGAAAGACTAGAAAATCAAGTGAAAGACAAACAAGTCTCAAGGATTGTATTGTCAAAATCCACAACACTGCAAGATCATAAGGTAGAGCAAGTAAAGGAAGAACATGTCCCAAAAATCACACTCTCAAGATACATAGTAGTACGAGTTCATGATGAATCCACATACAGAAGGGAAGATGTTAGAATCCAAGAAGAAAGTGTCAGAATTCAGGAAGATGATAGATCCACAGATGAAGAAGAAGACTACTCCAAATTAGGGTGGATTCCTCCATTGTTCTAAGCCATCCGTATTGGAGACTCCTCGGTAATATGAATATTGAATAGGGGGAGTCTATGCAACAACTATTACAGTTCATAGATATCTCCTTCATACATCATGGAGTGTTTCATAGTGGTGTTACATATGTTTGATTTAGAGTGGTTCAATGAAAGAGGTATATGATGTCCTGTGACAGATTGGTTGGTTAAGGAACATGTTTTAGAACACATCTCCATGTAGGTATGCAAAATATCATCTTATAGACACAAGAAATATCAATTGTACAATTTTTGATGTAGATATTCATAGAGGACATATTCAGGCATGAATACATTCATTGCAGATTTGCAGAGTTTGATTTGCAGTTGAGTAGACCAGTGGGCATAGCTGTTTCATTTTGAGATGTAGGTATGTGATGATCAATTGCAAAAAATTCAGAGAATTCTTTAGAATAGTGAAGTGATAGATGGGTTAGCATTGTGGACAATTGAGTAGCGGAGTCATGAACAATATAGGTCACATGGACATGAATGGATTTGTAAGACACTTGGTATATGACAACACATGTATGAGATACATCTCTTGGTAATGTTGGTACTCTGTTGAGGTACGCCATTGATGGTACAAGTTAATATGCATTTTTGATGCACAGTTTGGTACAAATGTTGGTACATGGTTGATGCACTTGGTGTGTTTGGTATGGTACACAGTTGATGTTTGTGATGGTATGCCAATGATCTTGATACATGCTTGGTAGAGGCATGTATTGGTGATGTTGAACATCTAGTTTACAAGTCTCCTTGGTATATGATCCATGTGAGAGGATGTGGTTGAGTATTGGTAGCCAAGATTGAACAAATATATGTCAGTGGATGAGAGATTGGTTCAAAAAATGGTTTAGAGATTGATTCAGAGACTAACTTAGAGATAATTAAATAATTTTTATAATGAAATATTTGAATGCTTAAACTTTGAATGCTTTTATATATGTAAGTGATTTACAAGAGGAAGCACCAATGGACAAAAAATCCAAAAGAAAAAAGGTACAATAAGACCTACATTTGATCCACACAACATCTTGCAGAGAAGTCAAGGGGAGAGAAATAGTCAAATAAGAGATCAAAAGAGTGAAGATAGGGGGAGAAACCACAAGGAAAGCTCATACAGAGGGAGCATTCCTAAAGAGAGAGTTACCCTTTTTCCTAGGATATCAAAGGGGGAGTAAGAGAAAGATCCAGAGAGAAAGAACAAAAGCAGTGACACAAAGAGAAATATCAGAATCATAGAGACAGGGGGAGTGACCCCAAAAGGAGATACCCTTTTCCATTGATGTAAAAGGGGGAGATAAAAGAACAATGAAATATGAGAGAAGAGAGAAATGACAAAGTTACAACTAAACGATGGTCATAGGAGGAGCATGAACATGAGTATGAGTGTTGTCATCAGTGCATGCCATTAGTGTTGTCATCAATGCCAAAGGGGGATATTGTTGGATAGTTGGTTTGGAAAGTTAGTTGTCATTGATGTCAACCCTTGAAGATCGATGCCAACCCTTGGAGAAGTCTGGAAGCCCCAAAGATGTGGGAAATATTTTTTGATAGTTGGTTGTCATTTGTACGATTGAGATTCATGGTGAGTTAGTTGTCATTGATGTAAGTTGTTGTCAACAATTGTGTTGGATGCACTTGAAGAATTCTGGTAGCCCCGAAGGTATGGTCATGGAACTCACAATTGATCGAGGAATACAGACATGAAGGTCATTGTACTTGTAGGTAAGACTATCATAGATGGATAGTACGTGTCATGAAATTTCTGGTGATATATGATACACCACATAGTTCCTCATGGTTGAGGAGATATGGCTCTGTAAAGTTGGAGGACCCTCAAGAATAATATAGAAGCCCCTAGAAGGTCAACAAGAAGTTAATTATTCTAGAAGCCCCTAGAAGGTCAACAAGAAGTTAATTATTCTAGAAGCCCCTAGAAGATCATCAAGAAGCCTGACTAGTCAAAGTGGTTGCAACAATAAATTAATTAAGGGTAAAGTTGTTGCAACAAGAAATTAATTATGGGTTAAGTAGCTGTAAACAAAAAGATAACAAGCTACATGTCAGTTTCATGTCAAAGTAATTGTAAACAGAAGTTAACAAGTTGCATGTGAGTTCCATGACAACATGAGATTGTAAACAAAAGTTAACAAGTTGCATGCAAGTTGCATGTTGTAACGTCCCTCTTGTAATAATCATCAAGATTAAGCAAATGCAAGGAAAATAAACACTTAATTAGATGAACATAGAGTAACTTGGTAAATTCATACAAATAATTACAACATAATTAATCATTCGATTAAATGTTACCTCTTTACGCAATCTACAAATTCATTTCCTTAAGAACTACTTGATGGTCTAACATTAATTCTAATTGATCCAATCTAGTGAAGCATTATGGTGTACATGTAATCTCATCTTATCTACCTTACTTGAGGTTGCACAAGTTGCACATATCCTTATTTTTTTATTTACGCAAGTAACAATACATATTCCAATATATGAATAAATGATTAAAAATCTAAAATCATTATTACCAAACTCATTAGAATGATATTTCTATTCAATTATGTTATTTATTACATCAAACTTTAAAAAATCAAACCATAATTCATGACATAATTTATCAATTATGATTAACATCAAACTTAAAAAAATCAAACCATAATTCATGACATAATTTATCAATTATGATATACTTAAACTCATCTACACATAATATGTATTATGTGATATTTTTAAGAATATCAAATAAATATAGGTTATATCCATTAGATCTTATAATAATACATATTCTAATTACAAATTAGACTTTTATATTAAAATGAAAAGGAGATTTGAAACTTTTATCTCAAATTAAAAGATTGGGAATCATATATAATATGTAGTATATCTTTACATGAAAATTGTATTCAAGATCCCAACTAGTGTCACTAAAAAGTTCATTGGAAAATATATAACACTAAACAATTATTACTACAATTTTTTTATACCAAAATCATGATTGTTCCATTTAAATATTTATAGAATTAAAATAATAATTATAACAATTTCAATACAATGCTTAACATTATAATCACACTGACATCGACTATTGAAAGTTGACGACAATTTCTTTATGTTGTGGAAAAGGAGTCGAATAGCTATAGGCCTTGTAAAAAGCTCATATCTTCTTTCCATATACAGATGTTGTATGGTACCACGACACTATGAGAGTTTGATTTTAGTGGAAAGTTAATAAAACATGTAGATGGGAGTAGGTTCGAATATTTTTATGCTTTCCCATCTATTTATTTTAGACATTTATAATTAAGAGATAGGTATCTCCCATTCAACATTAGGGGTATTCTTCTTCCCTTTTAGTCCCCGAAGTCTCAAAGGGGTTGTAAAGCTCAAAAATATATATTTAAACATTGTTATCCTCATAAACAATTTATTTCTTAACTAAGACAATCTCTATTCAGCATAAAATTGATATTCATACCAACGACTTCAGTAATTTAGATTCATCAAAGATTAACGAATTCATAGCAGAATAAATAAATGCATAATTCAACAGGTTACCTGGATCTAATGCTAATTTCCGTTGCCAGCTGCCTTGCTGCTACTGCTGCTGCTACCTGCTACATAGTTCAGTCCTGTTGCAAACACAGAAAAATTGCCCAAAACTATTGTCCACCCTGCCAACTAGGAAAACAACCTAGCTCCAGGATATCTACGGATATCCTGGCCCTCTGAGCCCAAAACCTTTAGCAACTCGGTGCCTGCCTGATCAATATGTCACAACCAACAAATCCCGTGCCTCAATCTGAGCACATCAATCTCACAGCCCCTCTCGGCTCTCTGCCCATAGCCAGAAAATAGTCCCCCGTCGAATGCCCCCCTCCAACTCCTTCCTTCCTTCCTTATCCCCCCCCCTTCACCGACACTCCACTTTGCATTAAATTCCTTATCCCTCCATTTAATTACCCTTATCCATTCTCATTAATTATTTTATCTTCTCGAGATCCTTATGTGATCCCTTCTTGTATACGTAACTTGATTTTAAATGTTATATTTTATTCTCCACCTTTTATTTAATACTTAATTAATTAATGAATTAATTAATATTTAAATGAATCATTAACCATCATGACTAACTCATTAATAATAATCAATTAGAAATGTTATTTTAAGACATAAATATAGTTTAACTAAACTTTTAGGATTATATTATTAAATTAATTATACTTAATAATCAAGGGTCGTTACATACACCCACCCTTCAGGAAACTTCGTCCCGAAGTTAAGGTATCTTATGGTACAAAGAACAAGAACATGGTTCACACATTCATAACAAGT
>ML784550.1:128865-139259 GCA_009831015.1 Picea engelmannii | reverse complement strand
TTAAATGAATCATTAACCATCATGACTAACTCATTAATAATAATCAATTAGAAATGTTATTTTAAGACATAAATATAGTTTAGCTAAACTTTTAGGATTATATTATTAAATTAATTATACTTAATAATCAAGGGTCGTTACAGGGGTCACACACAAAATTTCAGATCTTATGATAGCCCAAGCCTACCCTCACAATGAAAGACTTCCACCTCTTATGCAAAGCTTGCAACCCAACTCACATAAGTAAATCAGTCATAAGAAAAATTGATAGCATTTCAGTCATCCAACAATAGAGTCCCTTACTCCTTCTTATCCCTTCTTTTTATAAGAATTTTCCTCTTGACACTTGTCCTTTCATGCATATTATATAATTTTTAATAATTAATTCATAGATTATTCACCCTTAACACATTTCACTCTTCCCTCAAGTTGCACATGTTTATTTATTTTTTAATTAAATATCTTTTTTGAAATTTTTCCTCACCTCCACAATTAGTTCCTAGATTTTCTCCTAGTTGTCTCTTTAATCCTCAATTTATCCTTTATTGTGTCTCGTAACTAATTTACAGTTGGAGTTTACTTAAGACTCTTCTCTTAGTTAGGATTTAGAGTCTATATTGGCTTAGGATTCTAACTCTATATTGACTCCTCCTTTCCTCGTGAAATAATTTCTTTTAATTTAAAATTTTCTTTTATTAATTTCATGCACACATTGTTCACATGTCTAAAATTTTGTTCTCCCTCAATTAGTTTTTATTTATTCTTATTTCCCTTAACCCATTATTATAAATTTTATTTAGGCATAAACATTTAGACTTAGATTTTTATTATGTTCATGTTCATAAATTTATATAAAGTTTAAATCCTCTTTTCTAACAATTTCTTAGTATTCATTTCATCCTCTATGGTCTTCTAAAGTTTATTAATTTCCCTAGACGCTCAAGTTTCATTTTATTTATTTTCATTTTAGAATTATTATGCGACGTGCCCTTCAAGATGCATCGATGTGCTCCAAGGGTGTCACTCATCATTCTCTCTGCTACTCATTTTTTGACTTTGTTTGGAAGTTGTTTGGCGGTTGGAGTCAATACTCCACTTTCCGACCTTGTGTGAGACAAAGGGATTACTGAGGAATAAGGAATCTGCCTCATTGCATGCCCCTCATAAATCCTTATGAGCGATTGACTCATTCTTTCCTCATGATCATCGTGAACCCTCTCAAGAACAAGGTAGTCGTTAACCTTCAGTTCAGGTTACGATGGGAGTGCTATTAGGCTATGACAGAGACATTGCCACACCTCTCCCTATTGTGTATGATATCTATGTATGACCCATTTACTCCATATGCGAGTTGAATTAGCAAGAATTACCATTCCCGCATCCATTGATAAGAAATAATATTAATAACTCTAATATTTGAAATCCATAACTAAAATAATCATCATTATAATTCATGTGTAATAAAATCAAGTGCTCATAATCAAAGTCAATAGTCCACCCTTTGACTCAATCCAGAGTCCAAGGTATTCCGTCGTTGCCATCTGCATCCTCATCGTCTCATGTTTACTACACACTCAAGAAACCTCATCATGATACCCGTCAACGCTATATATTGATATTAATATCATATCAAAATTTCAATACTCATCATAGCATAAATTTAAACTCATGAATCAAATCAATTAATCATATAGTACCATGTTTAGCTGGATCACTTGCATGCAAGTGTCCTTAAAGAATAAATTAGTGTTATGAAAATTTGGTAAGAGAGATCTAGATGTTACATACACCCCCTCTTGTTTTAAAATTCGTCCCGAAGTTTGTACAATCTAACAATGAAAACAGTAAATTTAGCTCCTTCTAATCTATCAATCTAGATTTCAAAATAAATATGGAAACTAATGACACATATGATGTGCATCCTCCCAAGTGGCAGAATGTGGACTATAACTGTCCCACTAGACCTTGACTGGATTGACAAATCGATGATGTAGTTGTTGAGTGCGATGCTCCAATGTGAAGATTGGATCCGTTATGAGAGCACCCTCGTATGATACCTGCAATGAAATCAAATCAATAACATGTGACAGATTCTAAATATAATGACGTAAAAATGAAACATGAAACACATCATGCATATGCCCAAAAGAATCAGGTAAGGCTAGTCGATAAGCCATGGGTCCTTTCTTTTATATAACTTCTAAAGGTCCCAAAAACCTTGGAGAGAGTTTATCCCCCTTTCCAAACTTAATCAAACTCTTATGTGAATTCACCTGCAAGAACACTTTATCACTGACCTCATAACTACGGTCTATATGATGCACATCTGCATAACTCTTTTTTCGGTCTTGCACTTCCTTAGTCCTTTTATTTATGGTTTGCATTTGATCTTCCAATTCCTGAATTCCTTCCGGTCCCACCAGGACTCTATCTTCTAGTTGATCCCAACTCAAAGATGTCCTACATGGTCGTCCATATACAAACTCAAAAGGTGCCATCCTTATCAAACTTTGGTAAACGTTATTATACGCAAATTATACCAATGGTAAAAATTCTTCCCATCATTTCTGTTCATCCATCACATACATTCAAAGCATATCTTCTATAATTTGATTCGTTCTTTCCATTTATCCATCAGTTTTGGGGTGATGTGCTGTACTAAAATTTAATTACGTGCCCAATGCCTCTTGGAAACTAATCCAAAAACGTCCAGTGAGTATCGATCCTCGGTCATATATTATCTTTCTTGGTATACCATGCAATCTTACAATTTCATTGACAAAAACCCTAGCTATGTTAGGTGCTTGATATGTCATACAAACTGGAATAAAATGCACACTCTTCGTCAAAGTGTCGACGAATACAAAAATAGAATCGTGTCTCCTTACCTTCAATGGAAATACAACAATAAAATCCATCGATATGACTTCCCATTTCAATTTAGGAATCACATGTGGCTATAACAATCCCACTGGATGTCTATTTTTAGCCTTCACTTACTGACATTCAAGACATTTGGCCACATAGTTAACTATATCATATTTCATTCCCTTCTAAAAGATAAGTGGTTTAAGATCTGCCTTCATTTTCCTAACTCCCGGATGGGCCATATACACTGCTCGATGAGCTTCGTTCAAAATTAAATTTCTCATTTCATCATTTGGTGGTACATAAATTTGTCCATTATATCTTAATAGCCTGTCACTATCCAAAGGGTAACCCTCACATCTAGGTATCGTCATGGTATCTTGTCTGATATTGTCTTTTACTTCTTCGTACTAGTCGTTCATCAATATGTAATGCTAAAATATTTTCCCAAAGATTAGTTTTTAATGGTATTACTGAGAAAAATCATGGTCTCTGAATCAATGCATATGATACTCTGTTAACTGTTCCTTTAATGTACGTGATTTCAAAATCATACTCACTTAAAAGTTCTAACCAATGTCTTTGTCGTGCATTCAAGTCACTTTGAGTAAAAATGTGTTGTAATCCACTATGATCTATTTTCATTTCGAATTTCCTTCCAATAAGGTAGTGTCTCCAAACTCGTAAGGCATAAACAATCGCTAATAATTCCAAATCATGTGTTGCGTAATTCTCTTCATGAATTCTTACTTGAAATATAGGTGATAACTCGACCTTCTTGCATTAGTACTCCACCTAGTCCTTCCTTAGATGCGTCAGTGCATACTAAGAATTCCTTCTCCATATCCAAAACTTTCAATATTGATGTTGTTGTTAATAATTATTTAAGTTTCTGAAATGCTTCAGTGCATTTTTTTGACCATACAAATTTATTATTCTTCTTTTGCAATTCTGTAATTGGATTTGCTATTTTTTAAAATCCTTCGACGAAGCATCGATAGTAACCTGCTAATCCCATAAAATTACACACCTCTTGTATGTTCGTTGGTGTTGGTCATTCCATAATAACCTCTATCTTCGTTGGACCCACAACGATACCTTCTCCAAAAATAATGTGCCCCAAATAGTGAATCCTTGTCTGATAAAAATTGAACATTTTGACAACTTTCCGTACAATTTGTTTTCTCTTAAGCACTACAAAAATAATCTCAGATGTTCTTCATGCTCCTCTTTTGTCCAAGATTAAATTAGTATATCGTCAATAAATACATGTATGAACTAATCCAAGTACTCGCAGAACATCCCATTCATTAAAATCATGAATACACCTGGGGAATTTGTCAAACCAAACGGTAATACAATAAATTCATAATGTCCAAATATTATTTTAAATGTTGTTTTAGGAATGTATTCCTCCTTGATTCACAATTGGTGACATCCTAATCTCAAATCAATCTTCAAAAATACGTTCGCCCCCTTCATCTGATCAAATAAGTCATCAATTCTTGGTAATTGGTATTGATTCTTGATCGTGGCTTTGTTTAATTGACAATAGTCAATGCAAAGCCTCTACGATCCATCCTTCTTTCTTACAAAAAATATTGGTGCACCCCACGGTGATACACTTGGACGTTTAAGTCCTAAATATAACAACTCCTTTAGTTGCATCTTTAACTCTTGCAGTTCAGTTGTCGACATCCAATACAAATTTCTTGCAATTGGTTCTATTCCAGGTTTTAAATCTATAGTAAACTCCAATTCTCTTTTGGGTGGTACATCCGGTAGTTCCTCAGGAAAAAACATTAACAAACTCCAATACTAGAGGAAAGTATTCCAATATTTCTGTGTCACCCTTTTCGTTAAGAGCTAAGATGGCATAAAGCTTACATTCATTGCACATATTTTTCTTCAATTTTAGGGAAGTGATAAATCTTAGCGACACCCATTGGTTTCTTCCTACAATTACTCTATTCTGTCCCAAATCATCAATTAAGATTAATATTTTCATCTTACAGTCAAGTATCACGTTGTGCGATTCTAACCAATCCATTCCAATCACAATGTCATAGGATCCCAATGTTGTGACACAAAGGTTTACACTTGTGACAAATTCATCCAAATTAATATTACAATCTTTAAACTTTCCTCCAACTTTTTTCTTGGCTCCTGATGCCAATTTTACATATCTAAACTCATCTTGTTCAACATCCTTCACCTTAATTATTTTGAGCAAAACACTAGAAATGGAACTTTCAATAGCTCTTGGATCGATGAAAATACTAATCTATTGATTTGATATCATACTTGAAGTCTCAAGCACTCTAGACTAATGCTCAACCTAGCGGGTCTTCACCGTTGCATGAATCCTATGGGCCTTGCCCATATCTCCTAATGTCGTATGTCATGTTGATCCATAATCTCTCACTAATCTAGATTAAGTTTGGATCACTCACCTTCTCGATAGGACAATATCTCTGATAATGGGTCTTTCCACAAGTCTAAAATCCATTATTAGGGCCGATGCTCCTAGTCCCAGAGGAAGAATATGATGTTCTAGAGTTGTGAGGTCTTGATCTGTTCTGCCGAACATATATATATTGTTGCTGTTGAGGATGACGCGACTACTGCTGCTGTGGTGCTTTGTACAAAGTCCTATAATTGGTAGCTTGTCTGTGCGGTGTATAAAATATAGGTCCTCTGGGTGTATCACAGTGCCCAAAATTATGTCTAATGGGCGTCTGCTATTGCGACACTCTATGTGGAGTCTATCCTATCTGTCTAGAAGGATTCCTTCTCTGACCTCCACTTTTCAATTCCTCCTCTGCAATAAAAGCTTTATATACCACATCGTGCAAAGTCTGAGGCATTAGGATCCTCACCTTAGCATGAATTTTCTAGTTGAGACCAAAAACAAACTTATTCACCTTTAACTTCTCAGTGTTCAAGTGCGGGGCACATCTGAGCAATTCCACAAATCTAGCCTCATACTTAGGTACTGTATGACTTCCCTGTCGTAAAGCATTGAATTCATTGAGCTGGTGCTCAATGAACTCATCAGATAGGTATCTCTCTCAGAATCACTCCTCGAACAATTCCTAATACACGTATTTAATGGCCATATTTAGTTGTGGTAAGAGTGTCTTCCACCAAAGAAGCACACTCCCTTTCATTTGGAAGACCACCATGTGGACTTTCATGTTTGAGGTGTAATCTCGCAATGCAAAACACATTGCCATATTCTCCAACCAAGCTTCAACAGATAAATCGTTCGTGGAACCCTAACACTCAAGAAATTTTACCTTCTCGATTTCTCTATGAACACTACTACTAATTACTGGAGGGCACTGCGAACCCTCACTGGGCACATATCCTCTATCCTCATCACGATCAAGGTGAGTTATCAACGCCTTTGACATCCTTTGAAAATACCTCATCATACCCATGACCTCGCTCACTACAACATGCTCCTTCTCAGTAGTATGCTCTTCTCCCCGTGGAGCAGATCCCTCGGGTGTGGGTGTACTTGGAAGAGACATACCTCTTCCCCCCGCACCCTGTCGTCTACTAGTTAGCTTTCCTCTAACCATGATACCTGCCTTAAAAAAATTTAAATTTATATTAGTAATATATCTTTAAATTTAGAAAAAAATGCATTGGAATTCATAACGATTCCTGTGTCACAGAGTAGAACCATGCTCTGATACTGTATGGAACGTCCCTCTTGTACTAATCATTAAGATTAAGCAAGCGCAAGGAAAATAAACATTTAATTAGATGAACATAGAGTAACTTAGTAAATTCATACAAATAATTACAACATAATTAATCATTCGATTAAATGTTACCTCTTTACACAATCTACAAATTCATTTCATTAAGAACTACTTGATAGTCTAACATTAATTCTAATTGATCCAATCTAGTGAAGCATTATGGTGTACATATAATCTCATCTTATCTACTTTATTTGAGGTTACGTAACTTGTGCATATCCTTATTTTTGTTATTTACGCAAGTAGCAATACATATTCCACTATATAAATACATGATTAAAAATATAAAATCATTAGAATAAATCATTATTACTCAACTCATTTTAGAATGATGTGTCTATTCAATTATGTTATTTATTACATCAAACTTATATAAAATCATTAGAATAAAATCATTATTACTCAACTCATTAGAATGATTAGAATGATGTGTCTATTCAATTATGTTACTTATTACATCAAACTTTAAAAAATCAAACCATAATTCATAACATAATTTATCAATTATGATGTAATTAAACTCATCTACACATAATATGTATTATATAATATTTTGAAGAATATCAAATATAGGTTATATCCATTAGATCATATAATAGATATTCTAATTACAAATTACACTTTTATATTAAAATGAAAAGGACATTTGAAACTTTTATCTCAAATTAAAAGGTTGGGAGTCATATATAATATGTCGTATATCTTTACATGAAAATTATAACTATATTTAAGATCCCAACTTGTGTCATTAAAAAGTTCATTGGAAAATATATAACACTAAACAATTATTACTACAATTTTTTATACCAAAAACGTGATTGTTCCATTTAAATATTTATAGAATTAATACAATGCTTGACATTATAAAATAGGTAGATGGGAGCAGGTTCGATTATTTTCATGCTTGCCCATATATTTATTCTGGAAATCTATAACAGAACCAAAAGAAGAATCTGCAACCGTAGTAGCACTTTAATCCCCTTCCCTTGTCGATAATAGTTAGGTGAAAAATAAAATAATTCAAGTGAAATGTTTCTCAGGTATGGACAAGAATAAACAATAAGACAATGACACATCAATGGCCAAGATCGTTGAAGGCACACATTGCATAAATGGACCAATGTCGAAAAGGTGTTACCATGAATAGCCAAGGCGAACTAGAGAAACTCCGATAATAATAGTAGAACAATGGAATCCCTCCTTGTACATACACAATCTTAAAGATATCTTCATTATAATAATAATAATCTATTTTTGATATTATAATAATAAGATATTACTTTTGATAATATAGGTTGGATATTTGAGGCAATGAGTCGAATCTTAGAGGGAAGGTGAAGTAAAGAAGGTCGAAAATCTAAGGGAGGATGAAATTTTTGATGATGTGTTCTAAGGTATGCTATTTACAGGTCATATTACCATTTTCACTATAACGTTTTTTCTAGAATGATTAAGATATCTAAAATTGGAGGAGATTAAGAAGAAATATCAAGGTACCTATGGTATAAATTTTAGCTTCTGGTTCATTGTACTTTTGGATATACACTCTATGGAAGATAGGGATTTTGACTAGTTTTGAAACTAGTTTTAAACAAGTGTTCCAGGTAAAACAATAATAACTTATTCATAGAGAATCAAAATGATATGAGACAAATTTAAATGGAAATATTACATGCCTTAGTTTGTTGTGTGTGATTTTCAGAATAATATATCAAATATTGAGCACGTGGCATGCCGTATACTTTTGCTCTCTAGAATAGGCAAGAATTCAACAAGGCCTACCATTTTCTCCATATCTCATTTTCATGAATTATTCAAGGAGTGAAACTTGGAGTAATTTTAGAAGACATACTGAAGAATTTTGGGTGCAAGTTTTAGACCTTTATTCATTACATGTACATAGTTATTCTTGTTGAAATTTAGGGTTTGTGGCTAATCCAAAACTAGTCTCGTGAGACTGAGGTAAAGGTTGATGAAGATGTTATTCTCTTGTTGCTGAAGTTGAGGAAGGTATGTAGATTTGTGATCAAATACACTAGGTCAACTGCAAGATCAGAGGTTGTTGTGACAGGTTGATGTGGTAGTGAAAAATTGGTCTACATTTATATTTCAAGGCAGTTGGACGGGGAAAGAAAAGGGGGTTGTAGCCTCCTTCCAGTTGGATCCAGATAAATTAGGGAGTTGGAGATTCCTTCAGGTTGCATCCTGTAAATAGGGGGTTGGAGCCTTCTTCTAGTTGTAGCTGGAGAAATAGGAAGTTGGTGCTTCCAATGAATGCACTCTTTGATAAATAAGAAAAGCATTCCATGGTGTTCTCCCGCATTGGGATTCCACGTAAAATTTTGTTGTACTGTGTTTATGTGGTGTCTATGCATTGAATCATGATGTTTTGAATGCTCATTATATTATTGGAGGTTTTATATTGTGATTAAAAGTACTAATTGTGATAATACTGATTCACCCCCCCCTCTCAATATTCCAACAACTTACACCATTCGAAAACTCAGTAAACTAGTAGAAAAATTTCTACCCATCATAAGCTTCAGAATTGAAGTTTTTCTCTAAAATAGCTTGGCTAGCAATGAATTCTAATTCATTAACTTCTAAAAGAGTTTACAGAATTCCAGAAGCAAAAAGCCATTATACCACTGAATTCCACTTGCTTATACAAAATAAACGGAGGAAAAAATCCATTATTTGGGTACATTAGGCAGACTATTCGATTCCCTTTCCTGCATGTTGGGTTTTTCAACTAAAATTTTATTTTCCCCTAATTGAGGGTTCAACCCCTCTTATGAATTTAGATCCCCTAATTGGCTATTCAAATCCCCTCTTCTAGAATATTCCCCCACTTGGATTGATGAAGCTTCATATCTTTCTTTTCTCCATATCCTTGTTGATTTTTGTAGCTCAGGATGTATTCTTCATGCGTTTGATGGCTTAGCATGGGGAGGACATAAAATGGTCCCTAGGAATAAAATTTATTTTACAAAGTTTAAGTGACTTACTTTGTTTTATAAAGTTTAAGTGACTTTTTAATTTATGAGGGATACGTGATTTTTAAGTTGTGTCAATGAGATATTAAAACACAATTGTAGATATTGAGAGGGATAGGATTTAATCTTAGCCATTAAATCTAAAATAAATTCCTAACTTCCTCATGAAGAGATAAAAATGAGAACCAAGGAAAATACATTACATTCATTCTAATCATTAAATGAGGAGAGAGAGAGAAGATAAGAGAATTGGAGAGAGAGAGAGAGAGAGAGAGAGAGAGAGAGAGAGAGAGAGAGAGAAGGGGTGCAAATTCCATGGGAATTTGGTGGCACACAAATCACAACATTTCCAACATTTAATACAATAGTACCGTACAACATTTGTTGGAGGTCGTACAACATTTATTGCACAGACAATACAACATAAATCTAGCATAGAAATCGAGGCAAAGAATGACATGATTTTCGATGCATTGATTGTTGTTATAAATCCGTACAGTTCTGTACACAAATTATGGCATAGTTTTCAAGGTGAAGAAGGGCATGATTTTCAAGATAAGTACTATTTATTTATTGCTGGAAAAAGATTGTTGTAAACTCTGTTTTTTTTGTGCATTCATAATAAAAATATATCTCTCTTGTATTAGTTTTCCCTTCGGGGTTTTTCCAGGGGCATTGCCCATAAATATTTGTGTCATTGAATGTGTTTGTACTTTCTTATTTTTTTCATCAGTATAAGTTAAATGATTCAATGTGT
>ML784550.1:82800-119287 GCA_009831015.1 Picea engelmannii | reverse complement strand
CACACACACACACACACACACACACACACACATAAGGTCCACACACACACACACATATTTATAACACCATTCATTAAAATAACCATATTATTAAATACTGTAACCAAAATATTATTGAAGTAGGAAGTTCATCTTCAATATGATAGCTTGTTCAACGACCCTTCTGCTTGCCAATCAAAGTGACTTCACCGATACCTCCCAGACAACTCTAGGGGTATTCTTCTTTCCCCTTAGCCCCCCAAGCCGCAAAGGGGTCACACACATAATTTCAGATCTAATGATAGCTCAAGCCTACCCTTGCAAGGAAAGACTTCCACCTCTTATGCAAAGCTTGCAACCCAACTCACATAAGTAAACCAGTCATAAGACATTTTGATAACATTTTAGTCATCCAACAATAGGCTCCCCTACTCCTTCTTATCCCTTCTTTTTATAATAATTTTCCTCTTGACACTTGTCCTTTCATGCATATTAGATAATTTATAATAATTAATTCAGATATTATTCACCCCTAACACATTTCACTCTTCCCTCAAGTTGTATATGTTTATTTCTTTTTTATTAAATATTTTTTTTGAAAATTTTACCCTCCTCCACAATTAGTTCCTAGATTTTCTCCTAGTTGTCTCTTTAATCCCCAATTTCTCCTTTATTGTGTCTCCTAACTAATTTACCGTTGGAGTTTGATTATGACTTTTCTCTTAGTTAGGATTTAGAGTCTAGATTGGCTTAGGATTCTAACTCTATGTTGACTCCTTTCCCCATGAAATAATTTCTTTTATTAATTTTAGGCACACATTGTTCACATGTCTAAAATTTTATTCTCTGTCTACTAGTTTTTGTTTATTCTAATTTCCCTTAACCCATTATTATAAATTATATTTAGGCATAAACATTTAGACTTAGATTTTTATTATGTTCATGTTCATAAATTTATATAAAGTTTAAATCCTCTTTTCTAACAATTTATTAGTATTCATTTCATCCTCTATGGTCTTCTAAAGTTTATTAATTTCCGTAGACGCTCAAGTTTCATTTTCTTTATTTTCATTTTAGAATTATTATGTGACATGCCCTTCAAGACACATCGATGTGCTCCAAGGTTGTCACTCAGCATTCTCTCCATTGCTCATTTTTTTGACTTTGTTTGGAAGTTGTTTGACGCTTGGAGTCAAAACTCCACTTTTCGACCTTGTGCGAGACAAAGGGATTACCAAGGAATAAGGAATCTGCCTTATTTCATGCCCCTTAGAAATCCTCATGAGAGACTGTCTCATTCTTCCCTCATGATGATTGTGAACCCGCTGAAGAACAAGGTAGTCGTTAATCTTCAGTTCAGGTTACGATCAGAGTGCTATTAGGCTGTGACAGAGACACTGCCACACCTCTCTCTAATGTGTCTGATATCTATGTATGACCCATTTAATCCATATGTGAGTCAAATTAGCAAGCACTACCATGCCTGCAACCATTGATAAGAAATAATATTAATAACTCTTATATTTGAAATCCATAACTAAAATCATCATTATAATTCATGTGTAATAAAATCAAGTGCTCATAATCAAAGTCAATAGTCCACCCTCTAACTCAATCCAGAGTCCAAGGTATTTCATCGTTTCCATCCACATCCTCATCGTCTCATGTTTCCTGCACACTCATGAAACCTCATCATGATACCTTTCAATGCTATACATCAATATTAATATCATATCAAAATTTCAATACTCATCATAGCATACATTTTAACTCATGAATCAAATCAATTAATAATATAGTACCATGTGTAGCCGGATCACTTGCATGCAAGTGTCCTTAAAGAATAAATCAATGTTATGAAAATGTGTTAAGTGAGATATAGATGTTACATAAACCCCCTCTTGTTTTAAACTTTGTCCCTGAAGTTTGTACAATAACAATGAAAGCAATAAATTTAGTTGCTTCTAATATATTAATCTAGATTTCAAACTAAATATGGAAACTAATGACGCATATGATGTGCGTCCTCCCAAGTGGAAGAATGTGGACTATAATTTTCCCATTGGACCTTGACTTGATTGAACAATCGACATTGTAGCTGTCGAGTGTGATGCTTTAATATGTTGATTGGCTCCGCTATGATAGCACCCTCGTACGATACCTGTAATGAAATCAAATCAATAACATGTGACAGGTTCGAAATATAATGATGTAAAAATGAAACATGAAACAGATCATGCATACGCCCAAAAGAATTAGGTAAGTTTAGTCGATAATCCATGGGTGCTTTCTTTTATATAACTTCGAAAGGTCCCAAAAACCTTGGAGAGAGTTTATCCCCCTTTCCAAACTTAATCGAACTCTTATGCGAATTCACCCACAAAAACACTTTATCACTGACCTCATAACTACGGTCTATACGATGCACATCTGCATAACTCTTTTTTCGGTCTTGCGCTTCCTTAATCCTTTTATTTATGGTTTGCATTTGATTTTCCAATTCCTGAATTCCTTCTGGTCCCACCAGGACTCTATCTTCTAGTTGATCCCAACTCAAAGATGTCCTACATGGTCATCCATATAGAAACTCAAAAGGTACCATCCTTATCGAACTTTGGTAAATGTTATTATACAAATTATACCAATGGTAAAAATTCTTCCCATCGTTTCTGTTGATCCATCACATACATTCGAAGAATATCTTCTGGAATTTGATTCATTCTTTCCATTTGTCCATTAGTTTCAGGGTGATGTGCTGTACTAAAATTTAATTATGTTCCCAATGCCTATTGGAAACTAATCCAAAAATGTCTAGTGAATATCGATCCTCGGTCACATATTATCTTTCTTGGTATACCATGCAATCTTACAATTTCATTAACAAAAACCCTAGCTATGTTAGATGCTTGACATGCCGTACAAACTGGAATAAAATGCGAACTCTTCATCAAAGTGTCGATGACTACAAAAATAGAATCATGTCTCCTTACCTTAAATGGAAATACAACAATAAAATCCATCGATATGACTTCCCATTTCGATTCAGGAATCACATGTGGCTATAATAATCCCGCTGGATGTCTATTTTCAGCCTTCACTTGCTGACATTCAACAAATCTAGCCACATAGTTAACTATATCATATTTCATTCCCTTTTAAAAGAAAATTGGTTTAAGACCTGCCTTCATTTTCCTAACTTTTGGATGGGCCATATACACTGCTCGATGAGATTCGTTCAAAATTAAATTTCTCATTTCATCATTTGGTGGTACATAAATTTTGCCATTATATCTTAATAGCCCATCACTATCCAAAGAGTAACCCTCATATCTAGGTATCATCATGGTATCTTGTCCGATATTGTCTTTTACTTCTTTGTACCCATCGTTCATCAATCTGTAATGCTAAAATATTTTCCCAAAGATTCGATTTTAATGGTATTATTGAGAAAAATCCTGGTCTTCGAATCAATGCATCTGATACTTTGTTAACTGTTCCTGTATTGTACATGATTTCAAAATCATACTCACTTAAAAGTTCTAACCAATGTCTTTGTCATGCGTTCAAGTCACTCTGAGTAAAAATGTGTTGTAATCCACTATGATCAATTTTCATTTCGAATTTCCTTCCAATAAGGTAGTGTCTCCAAACTCGTAAGGCATAAACAATCGCTAATAATTCCAAATCATGTGTTGCATAATTATCTTCATGAATTCTTAATTTTCTTGAAATATAGGTGATAAATCGACCTTCTTGCATTAGTACTCCACCTAGTCCTTCCTTAGATGTGTCAGTGCATACTAAGAATTCCTTGTCCATATCCATAACTTTCAATATCGATTTTGTTGTTAATAATTATTTAATCTTCTGAAATGCTTTAGTGCATTTTTTTGACCATACAAATTTCTTATTCTTCTTTTGCAATTCTGTAATTGGATTTGCTATTTTTAAAAATCCTTCAACGAAGCATCGATAGTGACCTGCTAATCCCATAAAACTACACACCTTTTGTATGTTTGTTGGTGTTGGCCATTCCATAATAAACTCTACCTTTGCTGGATCCACAACGATACCTTCTCCAGAAATAATGTACCCCAAATAGTGAATCCTTGTCTGATAAAACTTAAACATTTCGACAACTTTCCATGCAATTTGTTTTCTCTTAAGCACTACAAAAATAATCTCAGATGTTCTTCGTGCTCCTCTTTTGTTCGAGATTAAATTAATATATCGTCAATAAATACATGTACGAACTTGTCCAAGTACTCGCGGAACACCCCATTCATTAAACTCATGAATACACCTGGGGAATTTGTCAAACCAAACGGTAATACAATAAATTCATAATGTCTTAATCTTATTTTAAATGTTGTTTTAGGAATGTATTCCTCCTTGATTTACAACTGGTGATATCCAAATCTCAAATCAATCTTCAAAAATACGGTCGACCCCTTCATCTGATCAAATAAGTCATCAATTCTCGGTAACTGGTACTGATTCTTGATCATGGCTTTGTTTAATTGATAATAGTCAATGCAAAGCCTCCACGATTCATCCTTCTTTCTTACAAAAATGACTGGTGCACCCCACGGTGATACACTTGGACGTATAGGTCCTAAATCTAATAAATCCTTCAATTGCATCTCTAACTCTTGCAATTCAGGTGTCGACATCTGATACAAAGTTCTTGCAATAGGTTTTGTTCCAGGTTTTAAATCTATAGTAAATTCCAATTCTCTTTTGGGTGGTACATTTGACAGTTCCTCAAGAAAAACATCAACAAACTCTGATACTACAGGAAAGTCTTCCAATATTTCTATGTCACCCTTTTCGTTAAGAGCTAAGATGGCATAAATCTTACATTCTTTACGCATATGTTTATTCAATTGTAGGGAAGTGATAAATCTTAGCGACACCCATTAGTTTCTTCCTACAATTACTCTATTCTGTCCCAAATAATCAATTAAGCTTAATCTTTTCATATTACAGTTAAGTATCGCATTGTGCAATTCTAACCAATCCATTCCAATCACAATGTCATAGGATCCCAAGGTTGTGACACAAAGGTTTACACTTGTGACAAATTCATCCAAATTAATATTAAAATCTTTAACCTTTCCTCCAACTTTTTGCTTAGCCCCTGATGCCGATTTTACATATCTAAACTCATCTTGTTCGATTGCCTTCACCTTAATTATTTTGAGCACAACACTAGAAATGGAACTCTCAATAGCTCTTGGATCAATGAAAATACTAAACTGTTGATCTGATATCATACTTGAAGTCTCGAGCACTCTAGACTAATTCTCAACCTATCGGTTATTCACCACTACATGAATCCTATAGAACTTTCCTAGATCTCCTAATGTCTTCTGTCTTGTTGATCCAAAATCTCTCACCTTCTCGATAGGACAATCTATCTCATAGTGGGGCTTTCCACAAGTCCAAAATCCATTCTGAGGGCCGATGCTCCTAGTCCCAGAGGAAGAATCTGTTGGTCTAGAGTTGTGAGGTCCTGATCTGTTCTGCGAAACTTATATATACTGTTGTTGTTGAGGACGACGCGTCTGCTGCTGCTGTGGTGCTCTATACAAAGTCCTATAATTGGTAGCTTGTCTACGTGGTGTAGAAAATATAGGTCCTCTGGGTGTATCACGGTGCCCAAAAGTCTATCTAATGGGCGTCTTCTATTGCGACGCTCTATGTGGAGTTTGTCCTATTTGTCTAGAAGGATTCCTGCTTTGAACTCCACTTTGCAATTCCTCCTCCATAATAAAATATTTCTATACCACATCATGCAAAGTCTGAGGCATTAAGATCCTCACCTTAGCATGAATGTTGTAGTTGAGACCAAAAACAAACTTATTCACCTTTAACTTCTCAGTGTTCAAGTGCAGGGCACATCTGAGAAATTCCATAAATATAGCCTCATACTCAGGTATCGTACGACTTCCCTGTCGTAAAGAATTGAATTCATTGCGTTGGTGCTCAATGAACTCATCAGATAGGTATCTCTCTCAGAATTGCTCCTCGAAAAATTCCTAAGACATGTCTTTAATGGCCATATTCAGCTGTGGTAAGAGTGTCTTCCACCAAATAAGCACACTCCTGTTCAGTTGGAAGACCACCATGTGGACTTTCATGTTGGAGGTGTAATATTGCAATGCAAAACACATTGCCATATTCTCCAACCAAGCTTCAACGACTAACTAAACCATCCATGGAACCCTAGAACTCAAGAAATTTTACCTTTTTGATTTCTCTATGAACACTACTACTAATTACTGAAGGGCGCTGCGAACCCTCATTGGGTGCATATCCTCTATCCTCATCATGCTCAAGGTGAGTTATCAACGCCTCTGACATCCTTTGAAAATACCTCATCATACCCATGACATCGCCCACTACAACATGCTCCTGCTTGGTAGTATGCTCTTCTCCTCGTGGAGCAGATCCCTCAGGTGTGGGTGTACTTGGAAGAGGCATACCTCTTCCCCCCGCACCATGTCATTTACTAGTTAGCTGTCCTCTAACCATGATACCTGCCATAACAAAAATTCAATTTATATTAGTAATACATCTTTAAATTTAGAAAAAAATGCATTGGAATTCATAACGATTCATGTGTCACAGAGTAGAACCACTCTCTGATACCATATGGAACGTCCCCCTTGTACTAATCATCAAGATTAAGCAAGAACAAGGAACATAAACATTTAATTAGATGAACATAGAGTAACTTGGTAAATCTATACAAATAATTACATCATAATTAATCATTCGATTAAATGTTACCTCTTTACGCAATCTACAAATTCATTTCATTAAGAACTACTTGATGATCTAACATTAATTCTAATTGATCCAATCTAATGAAGCATTATGGTGTACACGTAATCTCATCTTATCTATTTTATTTGAGGTTTCACAACTTGCACATATCCTTATTTTTATTATCTACGCAAGTAACAAATACATATTCCAATATATGAATAAATGATTAAAAATATAAAAACATTATAATAAAATCATTATTACCAAACTCATTAGAATGATATGTCTATTCAATTATGTTATTTATTACATCAAACTATGACACTTTAAAGAATCAAACCATAATTCATAACATAATTTATCAATTATAATGTACTTAAACTCATCTACACTAATATATATTATGTGAAAGAATCAAACCATAATTCATAACATAATTTATCAATTATGATGTACTTAAACTCATCTACACTAATATATATATTATGTGATATTATTTTAAAAAATATATAATCAAACTATCACACTTTAAAGAATCAATCCATAATTCATAACATAATTTATCAATTATAATGTACTTAAACTCATCTACACTAATATATATTATGTGATATTATTTTTAAAAATATATTAATATGTATTATGTGATATTTTTAAGAATATCAAATATAGGTTATATCCATTAGATCATATAATAAATATTCTAATTACAAATTACACTTTTATATTAAAATGAAAAGGAGATTTGAAACTTTTATCTCAAATTAAAAGATTGGTAGTAGTATATAATATGTAGTATATCTTTACATGAAAATTATAATTGTATTTCAGAGCCCAACTAGTGTCACTAAAAGGTTCATTGGAAAATATATAACACTAAACAATTATTACTAAATTTTTTATGCCAAAATCATGATTGTTCCATTTAAATATTTATAGAATTAAAATAATAATTATAACATATTTAATACAATGCTTAATATTATAATTACACTTACATCGACCATTGAAAGTTGACGATAATTTCTTTATGTTGTGGAAAAGGAGTCGAATAGCTATAGGCCTGGTAAAAAGCTCAGATCTTCTCGATGTTGTATTTCAATACACAATCAATATTAAAACATTAAAATAACTATATTATTAAATACCGTAACCAAAAGATTATTGAAGTAGGAAGTTGATCTTCAATCTGATGGCTTGTTCAACGTCTCTTCTGCTTTCCAATCAAAGCGACTTCATCGATAACTCCTTGCCAACACTAAAATTCCATGTAAAATTCTTCCCCCTTAGCAACCCGAACCACAAAGGGGTCACACACAAAATTTCAGATCTAATGATAGCTCAAGCCTACCCTCGCAAGGAGAGACTTCCACCTCTTATGCAAAGCTTGCAACCCAACTCACATAAGTAAACCAGTCATAAGAAAATTTGATAGCATTTCAGTCATCCAACAATAGGGTCCCTTACTCCTTCTTATCCCTTCTTTTTATAAGAATTTTCCTCTTGACACTTGTCCTTTCATGCATATTAGATAATTTTTAATAATTAATTCAAATATTATTCACCGCTAACACATTTCACTCTTCCCTCAAGTTGCACATGTTTATTTCTTTTTGATTAAATAATTTTTTTGAAAATTTTCCTCACCTCCACAACTAGTTCCTAGATTTTCTCCTAGTTGTCTCTTTAATCCTCAATTTCTTCTTTTTTGTGTTTCCTAACTAATTTACAGTTGGAGTTTGATTATGACTCTTCTCTTAGTTAGGATTTAGAGTCTATATTATGAGGTTCATCGGCTAAACGGTGGGACGCATTGGATAAACTGTATGAAAAACCATCAGGGTCCAATAAGGTATTTCTAATGAAGAGATTATTTAATATGAAGATGTTAAAAGGTGGGTTTGTTGTAGATCATTTAAATGAATTTAATACGGTTACTAATCAAATAAGTTCTGTAAAAGTGGACTTCGATGATGAGGTCATGGCTCTTCTAATCTTGTGCTCATTGCCAGAAAGATGGAATGACTTGGTCATGGTTGTAAGTAACTATGTCTTTTGTTCAAACACTTTAAAATTTGATGATGTCATTGGTGTTATCCTTAGTGAGGAAATGCGACAGAAAAGCACAGGTGAGACATCAGGTAATGCATTAAACATGGAGAACAGAGGAAGACAAAAGGATAGAGGAAATGGCTCAAGGAACCATGGGAATTCTAGGAAGGGTAGATCCAAATCTAGAATTGGAAAGATAGAGTGTTGGAATTGTGGAAAGAAAGGACATTTGAAGAAAGATTGCAAAGCTCAAAAGAAACAAAGAGATGGACAACATGAGAAAAATTAGGAAGAAAAGGTAACAGGTGATGTGTTACAAGATGCTTTGATTATTTCTGTAGACAATGTTTCTGAGTCTTGGGTAGTAGATTCAGGGGCTTCATTTCATGCCACACCCCATAAGAAACATTTTCTAGATTATGTTCAAGGTGATTTTGGACAGGTTTATTTGGGTGATGATCCACCATGCAAAATTGTTGGAATGGGAAAGGTAAAAATAAAGCAAAGGAATGGAAACCAATGGTTGTTGAAAGAGGTAAGACATGTTCTATATCTAAGGAAACATATAATTTCAACGTGGCAGTTGGAAAGTGAGGGTTGTATATCCATATTTATGGATAAGGTGTGGAAGGTCACCAAAGGATCATTGGTGATAAAAAATGAGAGAAGGTAGGTACATTGTATTTATGTACTGGTAATACTGAATTTTATATTTCTTTAGCTTCTACATGAGTGGATACAACAATGTGACATCATAGGCTTGGACACATGAGTGAAAAGGGGATGCAGATACTTCACAAAAGAAATTTGTTGCTAAATCTTAAACAAATTGATTTGGATTTTTGTGAGCATTGTGTTTATGGAAAACATAAGAGAGATAGATTTCCCAGAGTTGGAAAAGAAAAGAAGAGTGAAAGGTTAGAGCTTGTGCATACATATGTATGGGAACTAGCTCAGGTATCATCTCTTGGTGGCTGTTGTTATTATGTTACCTTTATTGATGATGAAACTAAAAAAACTTGGGTTTATTGCATTCGACAAAAATCTTATGCTTTTGATACTTTTAAGAAATGGAAAGCTTTGGTTGAGAATGAGACAAGAAAAAGGTTGAAGTGTCTCAGATTAGATAATGGAGGTGAATATTGCAACAAGGAGTTTGATGATTGTTGTTCATACCATGGGATTCATAGAGAGAAGAAAGTTCCAGGAACACCACAAGAAAATGGTGTGTCAGAAAGGATGAACAAGACAATCATGGAGCATGCAAGGAGTATGAGATTGCATGTTGGTTTGCCCTTACAATTCTAGGAAGATGTGGTAAATATTGTTGTTTACTTAATAAACAAAGGACCTTCAAGCTCTTTGGATGGTAGAATTCCATAGGAGGCATGGACAGGTAAAAAGGTAAACTATTCTTTTTTGAAGACTTTCGGTTGTGAAGCATTTGTCCATATTGATAAAGAAAATAGAACAAAGCTTGAAGCAAAATCCAATAAGTGTACGTTTATTGGATATGGTGTTAATGATTTTGGTTATCGCTTATGGGATTATGAAAATAACAAAATCATTAGGAGTAGAGATGTCATTTTCAATGAGAAGGTCATGTACAAAGATCAATTGTAGGGAAAGAAACAGGAAAAACAAAAACCATAATACACAGTGCTTGATGAGATTACTGAAAAAAAAATTCCAAAGGAACCATAAAATCAAAATGTACAACAATAGGAGCAACATGTACCTCAAACTCTTGCAAGTGTTGTTAGAATATCTATCGGGTTAACTAGACCCCTTGAACAATAATCTCCTTCATTGTATTATGTATTGTTGATTGATTATGGTGAACCAGAATGTTATGAAGAGGCAATGCAAGTAGACACTAAAAAGAAGTGGGAGAAAGGAATAAAAGAGGAAATGGATTCCCTGATAAATAACTAAACTTGGGATTTGGTTTAGTAGCCTGCATAAAAAATAACATTACAAAATAAATTGGTTTACAAGTTTAAGGAAGAAGATGGAGACAAAAAGCGATACAAGGCTAGACTTGTTGTAAAGGGGTTTGCACAAAAGAAAGGTATAGATTTTGATGAAATATTTTCTCCTATTGTTAAAATGACTTCAATTAGGACTATTTTAATTGTTGTGGCAGTAGAATATTTTCATCTTGAACAGTTATATGTAAAAAAAACTTTTCTCCATGGGGATTTGGAGAAAGAGATTTATATGTAGCAGCCATAGGAGTATGAGTTCAAAGGGAAGGAGAATTTGGTATGCAGGTTGAAGAAGAGCTTGTATGGCCTAAAGCAAGATCCAAGGCAGTGGTATTTGAAGTTTGACAGGTTTATGACAGAACAAGGTTATAGTAGTTTTCATTCTGATCACTGTGTTTATTTTAAAAAGATAGAAAATGGAAGTTATATTATCTTGCTATTGTATGTAGATGACATGCTTGTTGCAAGGTCTAATATGCAGGATATAAATGTGCTCAAGAAGAAATTAGTTAATTCATTTGCAATGAAGGATTTGGGTGCTGCAAATAAAATCCTTGGTATGAGAATAACAAGAGACAGGAAAAATTGCAAATTGACATTGTCTTAGGGTGAGTACATAGAGAAGGTGTTAGAGAGGTTTAGAATGCAGAATGAAAAACCAATTAGTACAAATTTGGCCAGTCATTTCAATTTAACTAAGGAAATGTGTCCCAATACATAGGAGGAGATAGAATACTTGTCCAGGGTCCCTTATTCATCAACAATTGACAAATTGATGTATGTGATGGTTTGCACAAGACCAAATATTGCACATGTAGTGGCAGTTGTGAGAAGGTATATGAACAATCCAGGTAAAGAACATTGGGAGGCAGTAACGTGGATTTTTTGATATTTGAGAGCTATTTCTACTCATGCATTATGTTTTGGAGGTTCAAACAATGTTCTACAGGGATATGTTGATTCAGATATGGAAGGTGATAAAGATAGCATGAGGTTTATGGAGGTTTATGGAAGGTGATAAAGATAACAGAGGTTTATGGAAGGTGATAAAGATAGCAGAGGTTTATGGAGGAATTGGGAAAAAAGCAAGAGAATATCAGGTTGTACTGTGACAGTGAGAGTTCCATTCATCTTGCAAAGAGCTCAACCTTCCATTTGAAGACTAAGTATATACAACTTAGGTACCATTTCATATGATCCATCTTGGAAGATGGACATTTGAAGTTGGAAAAGATACACACTAGCGAGAATCCTGCAGACATGTTAACAAAGGGAGTAACTAGGGAGAAACTGAGTTCCCGCTTAGTTTTAGTTGGTCTTCAAGCATGAAGGTGATGATGAAAAATTTTCTAGTTCCAAGAAGGATCATAGTCTAGCATATACACCAATGGTGGAGTTGTTGAGATCAGTCTCCAAGTGGGATATTGTTAGTGGTGGAGCCTGATTATCTTCTTGATTCATAGGTCTTTGTTTTCAGTCGTGTTTATACCCCATGAAGACTTTACCCCCCCTACGGGGTCCGGGGGGTCCATCTCCCCAGTTGGGGGGTCTGGGGGCAAGCGAACCTCCAACGGGGGTTCAAGGGATAGCGTTCCCTGATGGGGGTTTGGGGGAGAAGCCCCCGAAGGAAAAATTGCCTTGTAAATGTATATTGTAATTTCATAGTAAATATGGACCGTTCATTATAAGGTCACAGATCTGACAATAGAAGTTATGTTAGGGTTTTTTTCCTTAGAAGGAAACCCTTTTTATGAGGGAAACAGATTGTGGCCATGCATCATTGTGAATATTGTATTATGAGTGACGAGACTATGAGAGATAGGAGAGGAAGTTACAACGAGTTTGTTGTAGGTTGTATCCCTTCATTTGCTGGATAATAATAAATGAAAGACTTGGAAATTTCTCTGGTGGACATAGCCCACACTGGGTGAACCACGTATATCTGTGTCTCTATTGTATTGTGTATCTTCTGTGTTTTATTTATTCATTTGTTTTGTTTTATTGCTCTGTGATCTTGTTTTTCTAGCAGGCCCCACCATAAAGTGAAAGATAATTAATGTAAAAGATAATTAATATGGTAATTATTAATTATATTATGAGTTATTGAGGTCGGCCCTGTTGTGCCAATAGACATCACTTTTGATGTGTCTAGTCTAGTATAAATAAAGGTGATTTCCCCATTGAGGAAACACAACACACACGTGATTTTGGAAATTTCAGAAAGTACATCTTCTAGGGATGAAGTGAACACCTCTCTTGGGTGCTATCCTTCTTGGTTTTAGAGAGCACCCTTTTGTGTGCTAGGTCTATGGTGTGGGAGGTCTTTCTCTTGAGAATATAGCAAAGGATTGATGGGTTTTCTTCTCTTGTTGAGAAGGGTTTCCTAGGATATTTCTTTTGTTCTTGTGCATGGTATTTCTTCTTATGATCTTGGTTATTGCAACAATTGTTAATGGTGTAGCTACATTTTTCTATGGTTCAAGTAAATGATAAAATTGAAATAAACTTCATGCTTGAGCCTAGCCTAGTGAAAATTCAACAATTGTTTCCTAAAATTTCCCAAGAACTTAAAACTTGTTGTTTCTTGATGATGTTGGACCCTCTTGCAATGGATTTCGTTGAGAAGGCCCCTTTCACTAAAAATTTATTTGCATGCTTGGAACAGTCTTAAACTCATTTTGCTTCCTTGGTTGCAGCTTTGGAGGAGGATACTCTTATTGGTTTTTTGGACAGTTTTTGGAAAAATGTCCATGAGCATCACAAACCATGCACTTGAATGGAGTCTTCTCATATTCTAGCACTTGATGGTGTCTCCACCCATCTGGGTTGATTTCCAAATCTTTTGGGATCCCATTCTAGAAGTCCACCTCCACACATATTCTTGCATAAGACAATAAATTCCCTTCAGGTTTTGCTCTATCCAAATAGTGACCAAGATTGTTTCCAGTCTCTTTTAGGGAGCCATCATTGCAAAAAATTAGTGAGAGATGAGATAATATAACCTACATTGGGGATGAAGTGATCTCCTATTTAGGTTTAAATTCTAGGGTCCACGAGGAGAGATACATTCCATGGAAACCCATGAAGTATGGCCTAGACCTGAAAATCACATCTCTATATTCATTGTTTAAAAAAGAAAGCTAGAATAAACACAACCATAGGCGAATGAGATTACTTATCCTTTTATATTGGAGGACCAATGTTCTACCACCTATGCTTGAATAGCTTTTGGATTGGTCCAAAGGCCTGTAAATTTTCCAACCAAATCCCTTTGAGAGAGGACGAGGGAATTTTTTCCTTGGCTATGAAGATGGAAGATCTAGGTGAGGGATATCTTCCAATATTTTGACAAAGTGTTGTGGTTGAGGATGGATTTTCTTACATTATATTAATGATTAGACTAGATTTCTCAAACCCTTTGTGTTTCCCATGACTGGTTTCTCGGCTCCCAGAAAGGGTAGTGAGAATATTCCTTAGCAGTTCGGCTCAAGCCTGTGGAAATCCGATGTCCAGCCCATGGATTTGGCCTACTCTAGCTTGATATTATAGCTCTAGTGAAATAAATTAGCGCCATAACAAGCCAATTGTGTTCCTGCCTTGAACTTGGTCTACACCAGTAACAAGATCGACTCTCGATTGCAGCTATGGAGACACCTTTGCAGTGGATTGCAGTGATCAAATTATGGTGGATAGGAGTGATCAAGTGATCATTCGCCCACATTTTCCCTTGAAATATTAATCTTGCTTAATAATTAAAGTGCAACATCAAGAATTGACTACTTAAGCAAGGAGTGTACATTTTGTTTGACCCAATATACTGATTTTCAATTTCAATAAATCTTTCATAGTTTAATACTCATTCATAAATGCAGAAATAAAACTGAACTTATAACGGGAAACACATTACCACATCATTTAACTAATACTCATGCGGAAAATAGGAAAGTACAAACACATTCAATGACACAAATATTTATGGGGCAATGCCCCTAGAAAAACCTCGAAGGGAAAACCAGTACAAGAGAGAGATATTGTAACATCCCTGACCATCAACCCTTACTGCCGAGAAATGCTACTTCACAGAAACATTCTCATACTTAAATATATAACATGCATTATTTATAAAGAATAAGCATTAAATCAAATTAAGACATTCGACATGGATTTATTGTTGTCATACAGATTTAAACATAATTAACAACAATTAAAACTAGCAACATAATACATGATAATATTACAAGTATCATAGAGCATGCATTTTAATAAAGTACAGAATTAAAACACATAATGATACTTATCTTTGAAACTGTAATACACCACCAATTGTGTGCAGACCTTCCACGAACTTCCCAGCCTTAGACTGTGCTGCTCATCACTCTCAGCAGTAGGTCACCCCCAGGCTGGGACTAAGCTCCACCTGGAAAGGGAATCCTAGGCTAGGCAAGGTCAATGAAAGACACACAGTTTATGAGGAAGGATTCTCTCTAGGAGCCACTTATGCCCATTTCTCACAGAATCTCATTACCCACATGCCTGCCCCACCCCAAGAGTATACACCTTCACTATCACCAAGACAGTCCTTCGGCTGCTAAACCTCCCTTGCCTTGGGCTTCAACAACAGGCCAGACCAGAATTCTCCGAGCTCTGTGGCAGCTACATGACTCCTTCTAGGAGGTCTCACTTCCTCCGCACACTCTCTCACCTGGAGAGAGTCGTTCAAAGGCCTGAAAACCTACTTCTTCAACCACAACCACCTCTCTCACCTGGAGAGAGTGTTGCACACAGGCCTGACAACCTGCTTCTTCAGCTCTGTTCCAACACAAGGAGGACCATAAGGCTCAACAAGAAATGAATGATGGTAGCCAATCACACGTAGCTAAGGGACTGTGTGGCCACAACAACCCACAGTTATTTCACACACGACATAGATAATTTCTCAGGTTTCACAGAAGAAGCGGGTCGACTTCAGAGGTGCATGGCTATGCAGAGGTCTAGTGTAGAGACAAAATGGTTCTCGGGAAGGATTCCAGTGAACTCAGGTGGAGTATGGAAGGTTCACAGGATGACTCATGTGATGGATTTCAGGTCTTATGTGTGTGCGTGAACATTGCAAAGGACGAATAAAGAGGCCACATAATTCACAGGAATACACCAGTTGACTTCTGGTTCTAGTTTTCAAGATTGCGTGACAGGAAAATTAAGCAGAGGTCGTTCACAAACTCCCCACGGTTCAGACAAATGATGGAAGAATGGAGGATGAACCCCCATCCCGGCTTAGTTCTGGGGTTAAATTGCATGTGCCTGGGCCGACACATGTCACCCATGAAGCTGCATGCACTCCATCAAGTATGTGTTCCCTTTTTCACACATTGGGGCTGTATGCGTTGCCTCTCCTAGGACTTAGGATAAAAACATACCTTTCACACCACTTTGGACTTAAGCCCTTAAGCTTAGCCCCTCTTCCTACCTCTCATCCCCCTCTCCCTTACCCATACTGTGGAAGATTAGTCCCCCATCACTCTTTCTTCGTGGTTGGTCGACACACAACGATGTTTATATATTATATTAATGATTTGCATAATTACATATACAAAATCATGCTCCTGGCCTTAACACTTAGGCTCTCAGTCCACCAACTTATCAATACTTGGCCCACCAGCCTACAAAACATGATTACAATTCATAATATAACTGGGGCACTACCGGGGGATATTACAATCCCCTCCCCTTATTTTTTCACTGTCCTCAATGCAACTCTTTACACATCATCAACAAGCTTTTCAAAATCTTCAAAAAGATGCGGGTACTCTGCCCGCATAACATCTTCATGCTCCCATGTTGCGTCCTCAGGACCGTACCAGGTCCACTAGACCTTTACAAGCCCTATGGATCGATTCCAGAGCTGTTTGCTTTTTCGGTCCAATATGCACACATGATGCACTTACAGGACACCGTTTTGATCCACCTGAATCACATTCCAATAAATTACATGATTAGCATTAGGTATATATTTCTTAATCAATGAAACATGAAACACATTATGTGCAATCATGGATGCAGGTAATGCAAGCATATATGCAATTGGCCCAATCCTTTCTAGGATTTCAAATGGTCCACAAAATCTGGCTACCAACTTGGTGCAGTTTCCTAGCTTCAGGGAACTTCTATTGGCTTTCACTTTCAGGAAAACATGATCACCCACTTTAAACTCTTTGTGGGTTCTATTTTTATCAGCATAACTTTTCTGCCTGTCTTGGGCAGCTTTCAAATTATTCTTAATGTTTAGCATCTATTCTTTAATTTCCTTGAGCAACTCTAGCCCAACTGTTGCCCTATCAGTTGTATTATCCCATCTCACTGAAGTATTGCACTTTCTTCCATAAAGTGCTTCAAATGGGCTCATCTTCAACGATGCTTGATACCCATTGTTGTAGGCGAATTCTACCAAGTGTAGGTAGTCTTCCCATTTATATGGTTTGTCTATCACATACATCCTTAGTATGTCTTCTATCACTCGATTCACACACTCTGTATACCCATTAGAGTCAGGATGATAAGTTGTACTGAAGTTGAGATTCATTCTGAACCCCTTGAATAACCCTTTCCATAAATTTGAGGTAAATTTCGGGTCTCTGTCAAACACAATTGTCTTGGGAATTCCATGCAATCGTGCCACTTCCTTCATAAAAATATCAACAACATCCACTGCCTTGTGAGTAGTCTTTAACATAATGAAATGGGAAACTTTCGTAAGCTTGTCCACTACCACCATGATTGAATCATGCTGCTTGCCAGTTCTGGGCAATCCCGTGATGAAATCCATTGTCACCACTTCCCACTTCCACTTAGGAATGGGTAAATATTGCAACAACCCTGCTTGGTGTCTGTGCTCAGCTTTAACCTTCTGGCACTCCATACATCTAGCGATGTATTCTGTAATCTCTTTCTTCATACCTGGCCAAAAGTAATGGCTCTTGACTACTGCCACAATTTTCTGATATCCAGGGTGCCCTGCATAAGGCACATTATGCATTTCATGCAAAATCACAAGTTTCAAATCCTGGGCTTTAGGTACATAAATTTTGTTCTTGTACAAAAGTATTCCATCAGTTTCCAATTTATAAATCTCCACTTTCTGTGGCATCTTACCTTGTTGTATCTTTGCTACCAAATCCATGTACTGCAAATCTGTATTTGCAACCTCCAAAATTTTTCTTTTAATATCAGTTCGGTACATGATAATGGTTGTAACATGTAATTCATGCACTCTCCTGCTGAGTGCATTAGCCGATTTATTTTCCTTCCCTTTGATATGATTGATATCAAAATCATACTGACAAAGAAACTCTAGCCACCTACTTTGTCTAGCGTTCAAGGTTCGCTGATCAAACAAGTACTTCAAACTGTTATGGTCTGTTCTTAGTTCGAACCTCCTTCCCATGAGGTAATGTCTCCATTTATTTAGAGCGTGTACTATGGATTCCAACTCCAAATCACGAGTTGCATAGTTCCTTTCGTGCTCTTTCAACTTTCTGGATTCATAACAGATTACGAATCCATTCTGAATGAGGAATCCTTCCAGTCCTTCTTTGCATGCATCTGCGCACACCAAAAAATATTCAATTGGTTCTGCAATCCTCAGGATTGGAGTACTGGTTAACAATTGCTTCAATTTCTGGAAGCTTCTTTCACAATCCTCTGTCCACTGAAACTTCTTCTCTTGCCTTTGCAAGGAAGTGATAGGGTGAGCTATCCTCGAGAACCCTGTGATAAAACTTTTGTAATAACCATATAGACCCATAAATGATCTAACTTCTATCACGTTCTTTGGTGCTGACCATTTTCTGATGGCCTCAATCTTCTCAGGATCTAGAACTATCCCTTCCTTCGAAATAATATGCCCCAAGTAATGGATCTGCTCCTGATAAAACAAGCACTTTCTCAACTTGGCATACAGTTGGTGCTATCGTAGCACCTGTAACACCATCCTATGATGTTTTTTATGCTCTTACTTTGACTTGGAATACACCAAAATGTCATCCAGGAAGACTATGACAAACTTGTCTAGATAGTCCCTGAATACACCATTCATCAGGCACATAAAAACAACAGGTGCATCGACAATCCAAACGACACCACTGTGAACTTGTAATGACCATACCTTGTTCTAAAGGCGGTCTTGCTGACGTATTCATCCTTCATCCTTACCTGGTGATATGCCGAACTAAGGTCTATCTTAGAAAATATCTTCGCATCCTTCAACTGATCGAAGAGGTCATCAATCCTCGACAAAGGATATTTGTTCTTTACAGTTACTTTGTTCAACTGTCTGAAATCGATACACAATCTCAATGTCCCATCCTTCTTCTTCACGAACAGGACTGAGGCACCCCAAGGTGACACACTTGGGCATATGTACCCCTTCTTCAGAATCTCTTCAAGCTGCAATTGCAACTCTTTCAGCTTTGGCATACTCATTCTGTAAAGAGCTTTCGACACTAGAGCTGCTCCAGGAATCAAGTTTACAGAGAAGTGAATATCTCTCTTTGAGGGTAGTCCGGGTATCTCCTGAAATACATCTTCAAACTCCTTTAGTACCGCATGATCTCCAATACTTGACACCTTATCCCTAGGTGTTTCCTCTACATGTGCTGCAAATAATTGACAACCTTTTCTGTAGCACTTCTTGAGTTGCATTGCTGAGATTTATCTGATAGAAACAACTCTAGGAATTCCTTGGACTGTTCTCTGATTCCCTTTCTCATCCAGGGAAGTGAATGCCTTGTTATGACAATCCAAGATGGCATGGTGTTGATCCAACCAATCCATCCCAATTATACAGTCATAAGAACCTAAGGGAAGAATGTTCAATTCAACCTTTGTGCTCAGTCCGTTCATGTCCACGAGACATAACTTAACTAACTCAGTGACTTTTCTCTTGGTTCCTGTAGCCATATGAACTAACCAAGGATTTTCATGTTTTCTTCTCGATAAATGAAAAATTTCCACCACTCTAGGATATACATAACTATGGCTAGCCCCTGAATCAATTAAAATAGTAAATGGTTGGTTGTTAATCATACCTTCCACTTCAATCATGTGTGACTGATATTCAACTTGCTTGTTGTCCAGGGCTACGTAGATCCTTGGAATTATAATACCCATGTCCTCCACTATTTCAGCCTGCTATACATTGTAGACAACTCTCACTTTATCATTTCTGTAGGGGCAATCTCTGTACCTATGGTTTTCTTTACAACCCCAATATTCCATAGGTGGCGGTCTTGGCATTTGCCCACCTACTTCAACCTTCCTGGGCTCTCTAAAATATGGTTGTCCTTGAAGACTGTTTCTGAAAAAGGGTGGCTTAGTTCCCTTCTTCCTCTGATCCATCTTGAATTTCTTCCTGTCTTCCCAAGCCTTCCGGAAAGTAGCTTCTCTCTTTGCTACTCATATAAGCATTTCACTCTTCTTATCGTTTCTTCCATAGTTTTTGGGTCATCATACTGGATATTTTCCCTAATGGAAGGTGGCAGTCCACTTAGATACCTTTGAATCTTGGCAGTCTCATCCTTGATGAACGGAACATACTTCAGTAATTCCAAAAACCTTCGTTCGTATTCATCAATGGTCATGCTTCCCAACTTGAGTTCAAATAACTCTTTCATCTTTCTGACATAGTATCTTTTAGACAAGTATTTCTTCTCGAAATATCTCTTGAATTATTTCCAAGTGATATCTTTCTCTCTAATGTGCTGCACCTGCACACATTGATCCCACCACATGGATGCCTTTCCCTTCAGTTGATACATTGCAATTCTTTCTTCTGCATGAGAGGAATAATTCTGTAGTTGGAAATATTTCCTCATGCCAAGCAACCATGTCTCGACATATTCCTCCTTCTTATGTTCTTCATCAAATGTTGGAGGCTTAATCTTGTTCATTTGTCCCTTTAGTTCATCCATTCTAGATCTCCTGTGCTTCCTGGTAGGAGATGGGGTTGAACTACTGTGTGCCCTCCTCTTGGAGGGACCTTGGGAGTGATGATGGTGTTTACCAACACTCCTTGATCTTCTTCCCTCAGAAGTCAGGTGACTCCCTATTTTTCTCGAGTCTCTTTCCTGGTCCAACTTCTTTTATATTCTCTCTAGAATCTTCATCAACTTTAATTTGAATTCACCTTGTTTATCTTGATCTTTCCTGAGCTTTCTGCTATCTGTTCGGTGAGTTTGGGAATCTTTCTGCAATTTTTCAATGATCCTCATCATATGCCCTTCCTTATCTATCTCTTCTCCATGCCCATTGGAGTTCGACCCTTCAACTCCAAAATGAACATCCATCCATTTAGGTTCGTTCTCTAAACTGGAAGAATTCTTTGTCTCTTCCATTTCTTTTGCACTCAGTGGCAACTCCATTCGGTTCTGGCACTCGCTAAACTTCTACAAACACAATGTGTAGACAACCAGAATTTGTCAGGCCATTATTCCTTAACAAATCCCACAACATTCATAAACAAATATGGATTATGAAAATGTTTAGATTTCATAAATTTTCCAAGCTCTACTTGGCTCCATAACAATCCTTCGGGCTCTAGCCCCTTCTCTCTTAATCCCCAACCCATGTGATTGCGGGTCGTGACCACTCGCTTAGCAAAAAGGGTGCTTCACGACTTCGCGTTTCAGGAGGTTTCAAAGAACTTCACAAAAACTTCCCAAATTCTGGACTAACGACGTAGGGCGGATCAATCGTCCACGTCTACCCAACATCCAACGACTAACACTCACTATGGAACCTCAGGCGTCTGAGTTCCGGTACTTCTGGACTTTGAAAGATTTCACATCCACAGACCCTGAACACTTCCACGATACTTTGTTGACGTCATTACATCACATCACTTACGCTTTTCCAAATTGTGGGGGCATGTAACAGTGGTTTGGAGTAACCTGCATTTCATCCCGCAATTCTTCTGACGCTGACACGTAAACCCTTTAGTGAAACTGCAGTTTGGATTGCAGGACCGCCTTGGAGAATTATCTCCCGTGCAACTTGGGTCCCTGCAATGTCTCCTGGCCGTTGATATTGATGTATCATGACCAACGCCGTTGTGGGTCCTCCGACCCTTAACTACGTTACATAAACTCGAGCCCCACTAACCCTGCTCACACAATATGCCACATGGCGGAATACTAGCGACGTCATCCGACCCCACCATGTCTACTCTTTCGCTTCGGAACTTTGGACTTTGAGAGTTTGTACAATGACACATCCCACTTCTCCCGACAGCCAGACTCTCGAAATTACAATCCGCTCTTCTTCTTGATCCAATGGTCAAGCTCTTTTCTCCATATCTACGGTGTAGATATCCCTTGGGACTTCAGGGTTTCGAGCATTTATGCCTCTACGCACCCTGCTTCTCCCGATTTCTGAACTCCGAAGGGATTCCAGGATAACCCTACTGTACCTTCTTTAGATCTGACGGTCGTAATGAATTTCCTTTTCATCCGAACAGATCCTACGGCTCCCACACTCCAAGTGTTGAGTACTCCCTCTCTGTGGTAAAATACCACATCGGCTACGGTTTTATTCTATTTCCACTCCTCCTAAGCTTCGTAACATGGCCAAGTAACCCCTTATCACTTAGAAACATTATGAGGTCCGAAATTAGTCCTCTAGACACAATTTCCTCTCGAAACCTTGGGTCGAAAGACCACTTATCCGACCCATCTAGAATCAATGTGGAAACTATGGGCTCTGAACTCAAATTTTGTCTACTTCGAAAACAATTCTTTTGAAACTTTTTCTTCAACTTCCACTAACATGGCCCATCCAGGCTCAATGTTGTAACCATGATCTGATACCATATTGTAATGTCCTCGACCATCAACCCTTACTGCTGGGAAACACTACTTTGCAGAAACATTCTCATACTTAAATATATAACATGCATTATTTATAAAGAATAAGCATTAAATCAAATTAATACATTTGACATGGATTTACTGTTTTCATACAAACTTAAACAAAATTAACAACAATTCAAACTAGCAACAAAATACATGATAATATTACAAGTATCACAGAGCATGCATTTTAATTAAGTACTAAATTAAAACACATAATGATACTTATCTTTGAAACTGTAATACACCACCAACTGCGTGCAAAACTTCCACGAACCTCCCAGCCTTAGACCGCGTTGCTCATCACTCTCAGTAGTAGGTCACCCCCAAGTTGGGACTAAGCTCCACCGGGCAAGGGAATCCTAGGCTAGGCAAGGTCAACGAAAGACACACAGTTTATGAGGAAGGATTCTCTCCCAAGAGCCACTTATTCCCACTACTCACAGACTCTCATTCCCCACATGCCTGTCCCACCCCAGGAGTATACACCTTCACTGTCACCAAGACAGTCCTTCGGCTGCTAAACCTCCCTTGCCCTGGGTTTCAACAACAGATCGGACCAGATTCTCTGAGATTTTTAGCAGCTACAGGACTCCTTCCAGGAGTTCTCACTTCCTCAACTCACTCTCTCACCTGGAGAGAGTCACTCATAGGCCTGGCAACTTGCTTCTTCAACCAAAACCACCTCTCTCACCTAGAGAGAGTGTTGCACACAGGCCTGACAGCCTGCTTGTTCAACTCCGTTCTAGCATAAGGAGGACCACAAGGATAAAAAAGGAATGGATGATGGTAGCCAATCACACACAACCAAGGGACTGCGTGGCCACAACAACCCACAGTTATAACACACACGACATAAACAATTGTTGAGGTTTCACAGAAGACATGGGTCAGCTTTAGAGGTGCGTGGCTATGTAGAGGTCTAGTGTAGAGACAAAACAGTTCTCAGGAAGGATTCTAGTGAACTCATGCAGAGTATGGAAGGTTCACAGGATGACTCAGGTGATGGATTTTGGGTCTCATGTGTGTGCGTGAACATTACAAAGGATGAATATAGAGGCCACACAATTCACAGGAATACACCAGTCAACTTTCGGTTCTGGTTTTTAGGATTGCGTGACATGAAACTTAAGCAGAGTTCGTTCACAGACTCCCCACGGTTTAGACAACCGATGACAGAATGGAGGACGAACCATCAACCTGGATCAATTATGGGGTTAAATTGCATGAGCTTGGGCTGACACATGTCGCCCATGAAGTTGCATGCACTCCATCAAGTATGTGTTCCCTTTTTCACACGTTGGAGCTGCATGCGTTGCCTCTCCTAGGACTTAGGATAAAAACATACCTTTCACACCACTTTGGAATAATAATAAATTGTTATTCCTAGGGACTTAATCCCTCAAGATTAGCCCCTCTTCCTACCTCTCAGCCCCCTCTCCCTTACCCATATCGTGGAATCCTAGTCCCCCATCACTCTTTCTTTGTGGTCGGTCGACACACAACGATGTTTATATATTATATTAATTATCTGCATAATTACATATACAAAATCAGGCTCCCGGCCTTAACACTTTGGCTCTCCGGCCTAATAAACACATAAGCCCACCAACTTATCAATACTTGGCTCACCAACCTACAAAACATGATTACAATTCATAAACATGATTACAATTCATAATATAACTGGGGCACTATCGAGGGATATTACAGATATTTTATTATGAACTCGTAGAAAACACAGAGTTTACAACAATCTTTTTCTTGTTAGAAAACTGAGAGGGGCGGGGGGGCGCGTGAATCAGATGTTACTGTGCTTAAACAATAATACCCATTTTAAACTCATTATATAACAATCAGTGATGATCACAATAATTCAGGGAAGTAAGCAATAAAGTATTCAACATAAATCACACACATGAAGTATAAAGAAACAAATATTCCCGAGGAAACCCATAAAGGGAGAAAACCTCTTCTTCTTCGAATGATAGGCAGTCTTTTTATGTTCTGTACATCATCTATCTTTGAGCACCAACTCAATGTGAGGCTACCACCTCTGTTTTATAAGCTGCAACTTGCTGAGAGAACCAACTCTTTGTTTTCTCTAGCACCCACTAGAAGGAAGCACCAACTCCCTGAGTGTTCTAGCACCAACTGGATGGAAGCACCAACTTCCAGTCACACAGGCACCAACCTGTACAACAGAGAACAATAGTTCTCCCTTGCATCACCCTACCACCCTAGTTTTTCTGGCTGCAACCAGATGGAAGCTACAACTTCCTATGTTTAAGCACCCACTTGAAACTCTGAGGACAACAGTCCTTCCTAGCACCACGCTATCACCATGAGATATAAATCTTTGCTTTCTGAAATTTATAATAGTGATACAATATTTATCAATGGATTACCAGTCTCATCACTATTCAACTACACTTCTCTGCTCTGCTTGCATCGGTGTGTTCATGCTCGCATCTTCTTGCACTTAAGTTTTCATACAGTCTGTCGTTTTCACCATTTCTGTTCTGTCCAGCTTATGTTCTTCATCTCTGCATCTTTCATTCTCTATTCTTGTTGTCTTCTTAATCACATACAGTTTGACTTGTTTTACTGAGAAACAACAACCTTCCTCTGTCATGGCATATTTATTTTATTCATGCCCTCATCATCCATTACTCTCCAAATCTCCAACGCCCATGTCGGGAATCTCAGAATGCTCAAGAGCCATGATTCCAATGCCCCAGAACAATGATTCAATTAGTGTAACTGAATCATAACTGATCAAGAAACTATGAAGTGAAACAACAACCCTTTGATCAGATTTGGTTTGAATAGAGCTGTTAGATTATACACGCAGAGGATTTTTGACTTTTCAATGCGTAACCTCTGATATGGAGCCTAGCAGCGCTAGCTCCTTCCTCAATCTTCCGCTAATGTGACCTTGGGAAATGCTCTCATGTGACCATGCGATTGTGGGAACAACCAAAGGTGGTTTGAGGGAAATCTTGTTTTCACCCCACAATTCACTACAGAGCTCCACATGTCCTTTCTCCAAAACCGTGGTTTCGATTGCGGCCCGCCTTCATAAAATTAACTTCCGAGCAATTTTTGGTCCCTCAATCAGGCGTGATCGTCAATCTCGCGGTCTCTGACAGATTCCTTCGATCAAAAACTCCGATCTATCAACTTTCCTTCCTCTTCTCTAGATCCACGCCCTCCTAAGTCTTAATGACCAAGTGACGTGTGGCCCTCCAAACTGACATACGAGATCGATTTCTCCTTTCGGGCTTCGGGAGTCTCGATTCTCAAACTCCGCTTTCTTCCCAATGCTTCCACCCAGAATTCACGATCTATCGACACATGGTCTTCTCGAATCAACGGTCATAATCCCTTCAGGCATTCGAGGTTCATAAATGTCAACTTTCCTTCCTCGCTTTTTCCCAGAGTGTTCCAACCAGAGTACACGATCTGTTGACGTGTGTCCTCCTACAGATCGACGCTCCTCAACTCCTTCGGCTCTTCGGGGTTTGGGGATTTCAAAACTCAACTTCGCTTCCTTCACTTTCTCCCGGAGTGTTTTTCCCCGAACTAAATAGATTTCTGCCACGCGTCCTTCTGGCAATCGACGACCTAGATCTTCTTTGGCCCTCAGGTCTTCGACGATCTAGTTTTCTTCCCAACCACAAACTCCTGAAGTGATTCGCTCCGGAGTTGTGGATCATATTCTACCTATCAGTCTTGACGATGGATGGTCCCTACTTACTTCGAGACTTCGGGACTTTGACAAGTCCGTTATCCTACTCTCATCCAAAGGCTTAACCTTCGTGCATTTATATCTGGATCCAATGACCGTTGATCCTCGGTGCTCAGATCCAACGAATCATATCTATACTTCTCCTGGATATAATGGTTGTCTTAAGTCCCGAAATGTACCTTAGATCGACAGCTAAGAGCGACTTTGGACCTTCATCCTTCGAGACTTTGGAACTTTTGACATTTTTTGGTCATGAAACTCTCGAAGTAAATCTCCCAGAGTGACGTAGCTTGCTTACATCACTTGTTGACATGTCACGAGCCGAGTAGCTGCCATGTGTCATGAGCCGAGTAGCTGCCACCTGTCACTCAGATTCGTGATTTGCACGTACCTAAAGTGTTGATTCAACTTGACACTTGTCATTGTATGATTGTGCCATGTGTCCTTGCTAACGTGGTCTTCCAACTTGGTCTGCCACATGTCCTTGTAGATGTGGTTCTCCCTGATCTAACGGTCATCGCATTTTCTCCAGATCTGATGGTCCTTATTCATTTCATATTTCGGGCTTCAGGTAATTCGACTTTCAAGTTGCCAATTCTTCCGAAGTGACATTCCTCGAACAGTAACCTCCTCGCAAATTTTGACGTGAACCAAATTTTGTTCGTCGATCATGTTCTTAGATCGATGGCTCGATCTATCTTTGGTGTTTCTCTTCTATCTTATCCTGTCCTTCCACTTAAAAGTGATCCAATGGTTGTGAAGACACTCGAAGCAGATCAACGATCAAGGATGGTTACAGAACCACAACTTGCGAGTGATTTAACTCATCACCAAAACTCCACAATTTGAAGTTGTGTGCTATTGGTGAGTCAACCACAATCATCGATATTCGAGGCTATAAGATCTGACGGTCCTGACTAATTGCGGGATTGGAAATAACATGATATTTAATTCTCCTTAAGATCTCCACAATCTATCCATGTCGTTGATTTGGCGATTGCGCATCTGACGGTCACGACTTAATCCGACTTAATCTGATCATTTGTTAGATCAACCACAATCGTCAATATTTGGGTTTATGAGATCTGACGATCTAGACCAATTGTGGGATTAGAACTAGAGAGTTGTTTATTTCTTCTTTCGCTCTCTACAATTCATCCCTGTCGTTGATCTAGATTGCAAATCCGACTGTCACGATCCTCAAATGGTCCTCAACCCCATGGTCACTCACATGATCGATTTCCGTAATATTAGACAATCAACACTATCAATTTCTTGATCGGATGGTTGTTGAGGCTTCTCACCCTGAGCTTATGCTTTTCTTGTTCGCCATCATCGTTGTTGTTCTTGCCATCAACGACAAGCACACTTTTCCTATAAAAACATGCCAACATTTCCAACAATAAAGACATTGTACTTATCTAAAAAATCATGCCCTTCTTCACCTAAACAACGTTGCCAGATTTCCTGTATGGAATAGTACAAAACTATATAAATTTATAACATCAATCAATGCCTCAAAAACCATGCCCTTCTTTGCCTAGATTTCTATGTCAAATTTCTGTTGTACAACCTATGCAATAAATGTTGTATGACCTCCAATAAATAATGTATGGTACTGCTATATTAAATGTTGGAAATTTCTTGGTTTGCATGCCACCAAATTCCCTTGGAATTTGTGCCCCTTCTTGTTGTTCTCTCTCTCTTTCTTCGGTTCTCTTCTCTTCTCTCTCTCCTTATTCAATAATTATAATGAGTGTAATGTCTTTTCCCTAGTTCTCCTTTTTATCTCTTCATGAGGAAGTTAGGAATTTATTTTAGATCTAATGGATGAGATTAAATCCTAACCCTCTCAAGATATATGGTTGTGTTTTAATATCTCATTAACACAACTTAAAAATCACTTTATCCCTCATAAATTAAAAAGTCACTTAAACTTTATAAAATGAAGTTTATGCCTAGGGACCATTTTATGTACTCCCCATGCTAAGACATCAAACACATGAAGAAGACCTCGCGAGATACAAAAATCAACACTCCCTCTTAGTGAGGGAGGTACTTCTTGTAGAACCTCCTCCATGATCAATCATTTCCTCTATCTTTGTAGCTACTCCCTATGAATTGGAATAACCTGATCCCTCTAAACTAGAATGCCCTGCTACCTCTATTGTTGAACTCTAATAAGGATACCTATGCTCCTCCTCCATCAGTGTCATATCATACCAACTAAGTCTCTTGACAGTACTGGAAGAAGCCTCACAATCATCTGTCACTTATACGGACACTGACTCTGAATCCAAGAACCCACTAGATCCAATCGCAGGTTGTCCCATCAACCTTTATAATCTCTTATATCTAACACCAAGCAATGTTGTTATGTCTAGAGTATCTCCCTCTAGATATATAAATGCATGTCCATGATGGAACAAAACTCCACATACCTCATCCTCCAAAGATGACATTGAGAGAAAATTTACATTCATCTCTGGAACAAACGACACATCTTCCAACTCTAGAAATCCTCCGGACTCTAGTTGGAATCACACACATCCAACCCCCTTCATTGCATGCATGGTACTAGTCCCACAAACCACATGGAAGTCTAAGTCTATTTTTGAAAAACTAAGGAACATTGACCTCATTCCCAACATGTGATGAGATGCATCATTGTCCACAAACTATGCTTCAATGTCCTGACACACTATACAACCATTTCCTGAAAGGAAAGACATTAGAGAGAATTCCGTCGCGAACCTCTTAGTAAAATCACCAAACTCATTTGATGTTGCTACTGGTGCATATGATGTTTCTACCTACGCATCCTTCTTTCCCTTCTTCTTGTTTGGACATTGACTAACGTAGTGGCTAGTATTGTGACACGAAAATCATTTTACTTTGCTCATGTCTTTCGTACTACTGCCTTTGCTCTTTCCTATAAGTGAAACATCCTCCTCATCCTCTTCACCCTTTTCTGAGTCTCCATGCAAGTATCCTCTCTAAGTCTTCTCCTGGATAAAATCATCCCATAAACGATCCCACTTCAGAAACCTATCTCGTGCAATGATCCCCTCAACAAAGACTTCCCATGGCTTTGTCACACCATCTAGGGCAGTCCTCACCAACTCATGGTCACCTACAATCTCTTTAACTGCACCTAGATCATCACAAATTTGATTTATCTTGGTAGGTATGATGTAATTATATCAGTTTTGGTCATCTTGATACTTTTCAGTTTTTCTCTTAATACCATATTTTTGTTCTCATTTGAACTCTGGTGTAACTTAGTTAAAGATTCCCACATCTCAAAGAAATTATTTTTCCCTGTCACGTGTGGAATAAAATGATCTTTAATGGAATCAAAGATGATCCTTTTGGCTTTAACATTCCTTTTGTTATATGTGTCCAAAAGTGTTGTATCCGTAGGAATCATCAAAATTTTCTAAACTATGTCCCACAACTCATATTCCTCCAACAATAATATTATCCTCTCTTTCTATGGGATAAAATTTCCCACCCCATCCAATCTATCTTCAACACTCAAACCTCTTCAACACTCGAATCTGTAGCCATATGACATGCTCAACTAATAACAAGGCCAAACCTCTTTTTGGTGAACAACCTGCAACTCTCTTGCAAACCCTTGTGTCTTTCTTTTTTGGTTTCCCCTCTTAGTATCAATAATCTGATACCATGTAAATTTTCTATGATCCAATATATTAATTTTCAGTTTCAATAAATATTTCACAGTTTAATACTCATTCATAAATGCAGAAATAAAACAACTTATAACTAGAAACACATCGAACCATTTAACTTATACTGATGAAAAAAATAAGAAAGTACAAACACATTCAATCACACAAATATTTCTGGGCAATTCCCCTAGAAAAACCCTGAAGGGAAAACCAATACAAGAGTGAGATATTTTTATTATGAATTCACAAAAAACACAGAGTTTACAACAATATTTTTCCATCAATAAATAAATAGTACTTATCTTGAAAATCATGCCCTTCTTCACCTTGAAAATTGTGCCAGACTTTTTGTACAGAACTGTACAGATTTATAACAACAATCAATGTGTCGAAAATCATGCCATTCTTTTTCTCGATTTCTATGCCATATTTATGTTGTACTGTCTGTGCAATAAATGTTGTACGACCTCCAACAAATGTTTTACGGTATTGTTGTATTAAATGTTGGAAATGTCTCGATTTGCATGCCACCGAATTCCCTTGGAATTTGCACCCTCTCTCACTCTCTTTCTCTCTCTCTCCATTGCTTTTCTCTTATCTCTCTCCTCATTTAATGATTAGAATGAATGTAATGTATTTTCCATGGTTCTCATTTTTATATCTTCATGAGGAAGTTAGGAAGTTATTTTAGATTTAATGGCTGAGATTAAATCCTATCCCTCTCAATATCTACAGTTGTATTTTAATATCTCATTGACACAACTTAACAATCACTTATCCCTCATAAATTAAAAAGTCACTTAAACTTTATAAAATAAAGTAAGTCACTTAAACTTTATAAAATAAATTTTATGCCTAGGGACCATTTTATGTACTGATCCCCATACTAAGACATCAAACACATGAAGAAGACATCTCGAGCTACAAAACTCAACAAGGATATGGAGAAAAGAAAGATATGAAGCTTCATAAATCCAAGTGGGGGAATATTATAGAAGAGGGGATTTGAATATCCAATTAGGGGATCTAAATTCATAAGAGGGGTTGAATCCTCAATTAGGGGAAAATACAAATTTAGTTGAAAAACCCAACATGCAGGAAAGGGAATCGAATAGTCTCCCTAATGTACCCAAATAATGAATATTTTCCTCCTTTTATTTTGTATAAGCAAGTGGAATTCAGTGGTATAATGGATTTTTTCTTCTGTAATTTTTTAAACTCTTTTAGAAGTTAATGAATGAGAAGCCACTGCTAGCCAAACTATTTTAGAGAAAAAACTTCAATTCTGAAGCTTATGATGGGTAGAAATTTTTCTGCTAGTTTACTAATTTTTTGAATGGTGTGAGTTGTTGGAATACTGAGGAGGGGGGGGGGGGTGAATTAGTATTAGCACAATTAGTACTTTTATTCACAATATAAAACCTCCAATAATATAATGAGCATTCAAAACATCATGATTCAATGCATAGACACCACATAAACATAGTACACCATAGTTTTACGTGGAATCCCAATGTGATAGAACACCATGGAATGATTTTTTTATTTATCAAATAGTGCATTCATTGGAAGCACCAACTTCCTATTTTTCCAGCCACAACTGGAAGGAGGCTCCAACCCCCTATTTATAGGATTCAACCTGAAGGAAGCTCCAACTCCCTAATTTATCCGGATCCAACTGGAAGGAGGCTACAACCCTCTTTCCTTTCCCCGTCCAACCGCCTTGAAATATAAATGTAGACCAATTTTTCACTACCACATCAACCTGTCACAACAACCTCTGATCCTGTAGCTGACCTAGTGTATTTGATCACAAGCCTACAGACCTTCCTCAACTCCAGCAACAAGAGAATATCATATTCATCAACCTTTACCACCCTTTGCTTCTTTTCTATTCCGCCCAATGGTAGGAATAGATCCTTCTGATATAAATAATCTTCCATTTGCATCTTGCATAATTGGTATTTTTGACCGTTAAATTTCTTGACCCTAAACTTTCCATCTTCTGCCATTGCTTCCACTCGAACTAGGAACCCTCTTTTCCTGCGAGTTACCTTTCGCTTTGATACCAGTTGTTAGAAAAACATGATCACAGAGCAATAAAATAAAACCAATGCAGAAATAAAACACAAAATAAACACAATACAATAGAGACACATATATACATGGTTCACCCAGTGTGGGCTAGGTCCACCAGAGAAATTGCCAGGTCCTTCCTTTCTTATTATCCAACAAATGAAGGGATACAACCTACAACAAACCCATTGTAACTTCCTCTTCTTTCTCTCACAATATCCTCACTCGGAATACAATATTTGCAATGATGCATAGCCGCAATCCATTTCCCTCATAAAAGAGGGTTGCCTTCTAGGGAAAAAAACCCTAACATAACTTATACCGTCAGATCTGTGACCTTATAATGAACGGTCGATATTTACTATGAAATTACAATATACATTTACAAGGCATTTTTTCCTTCGAGGGCTTCGCCCTCGAACCCCTGCCGGGGGCTCGCTTTCCCCCGAACCCCGCAGGGGGGGTAATCAGGCTCCACAACCCAGGTAACCCAGGGAACTCCTTACAAAAGAAAAATGAGTATGGAAATTCACTTTAAAGAGGAGGAGAAAATGGTAAAAAATTATTTGGTTTGATGTTGGTTGTACCACAATAAATTATTGGGTTTGATGTTGGTTGTAACACAATAAATTATTGGGTTTGATGTTGGTTGTAACATCAAAAAATTATTTGATTTGGTTTATTAAGATATGTTGTCTAAGCTTCACTTATGGACATGTGATCTGAAAATAGAAGGCTGACTTGTTATGCTATGCAAACACCCTCTACCTCATAAAATAAATCTTAACAGGACCTTGCTTCATGTGTTAAAATGTGCAACTTGTTTATGTGTTAGGTTCTTGCTTCTTCTTGTCAATGTTCATGTGAGAAGAAAGGTTCTTTTAAATGATTAAATATGTGTTATAAACCAATGTACAACAATGTAAAGTGCAGCAAATAACACAACAAACTCACAACAATAGCAAAATGATAAAGGAGTTCACCCCTCTTTGGGCTACATCTCCTTGAGCCTCCTTCAATGGACTTGGCTCTTTGGGATTAGTTTGTCAAATTCTCTTTACAAGCTGATGCTCAACTCCAATGGATTTACAGACTGTACCATTGGATTTAGAATACATAAAAACCCCAAATTTGACTGTAAAAACTCTGCAAATGGACAATGGCTCATCCAACAATGACCTCTTCTACATGTGACCTCCAAGCTTCCCTGAGCTTGAATGAAGTAAAAATACCTGTAGAAGTCCTCCAATGAATCTGAAACCTATCCCAATGTGTTCAGAGCATAATAAACAGTCAAAAATGACTATTCAGTCTCAGAAAATGGACATGGGCTCATCTGAGCAATGCCTCAAACAATGAGGGCTTCAATGGTCCCTGGAGCTTCCTCAAGATTCAATGGTTAAAAACCTGCATTATAAGTCTCCAGATGCCTGTGAAAACATCACCAATGGACTCAGAACGTCCAAAAACCCCTAGCTGGGCTTTTACAGCACCTGATTTGGTAAAAAATTCCAAAAGTTATGGCCTCTGCCATTTTTCCCCTTCAAGCTCTGTTACTGGTTCGCCATTATGCACCTGTGGAAGACTGAACCTAGCTCCCGAGCGTTTTCGTGTGCATAAACCCAGCACACGCGCATCCCGCAAATCGCGTCAAATTGTCAAACCGTTAACGGGAATAAGGCCCCCCAAATCAGAGGTGTTGGGCGCATGGGGGGCCATGTGGCCACGTCCCAGCGCTTAAAAAGGCACCCGTTTCCAAGTTTAACCCAAATGTTGACATGTGTCGGGCGCACCTGTTGACCGTTTGAAAACCAAAATAAAAAAAAATCGCGCGCACATTATATGTGGCATATAATATAACCGTGCGCACGTTTTAATACATTGGTAAACATATAACATATGGTTATGTGAAACTTAATACACCCACGCCAACCATATTAAACAATGGTTATAATAACCATTTAAAAACTTAACCACGCGCCAATATATATATAAAGTCATGTGGTAAACCATAGAACCGGCTCCAAATGCCATACACTCCCACGTGCGCGCCAGCTCCGTTTACAAGGGTCATATGAACAATAATGTGACCGTAGGCCATATGTGTTGAAACTCCCATTTAACTCCGCGCGCGTGGAATATATATAACGGTCATATTAAAACAAATGGGACCATGGGTCGGGGCTAAGCCCCGGCCCGTCCCCCCGCTGCCAACAATACAAAGTAAATTCAAATAGGTTTATAACCATTTTCTATACAAGCAATATTGTATGGCGTGTTGGCCGGGTGGGCTGTGTTAAGCCTTTGGTGTGTTGTGAGGTCCGGGGGTCGAACCCGACGAACCCACAAAATTTTAATAACCCAAACAAATAACAAACAACCAACAACCGGGTGCCACGTGGCAGCCCTTCATTGGGCCACGTGGCACCTTTCAATTCATCCACATCATGCCACGTGTCACTTAATGATTTTCCAACTGTCATCCAACCAGAATCTGCCACGTCACCTGCCACGAGTCTCGACCGTATGCTGTCACTTGCCACATCATCTCAGGCCACGTAGGATGATGACATCAGCATGTGCCACGTGTCACCCTTCAAGTGGTGACACGTGTCACCTCTCAATTGGTCCAACCGTATGTTGAAAGTGCCAAAAATGCATGACACGTGTCACGCCCAGGAGCTGCCACGTGTCCTGTACGGACAAGCCACGTATGTTGTACGGTCCTGCCATGTGTCCTGTACGGACTGTATGGACATGTACAGTCAGCATGAAAATTTTGCCTGTTTGACTCGGCGAACAGATTGCGATAACTTCTCCATACAGACTCCGTTTGCGAAAATAAATATACTGCCGGAATTAGGAGAACGAGACAGACGCAATGACACTGTTTTCGTCGCATTCCAAGCACTTTGAAAATTGAGCAAATTTTAGACCCCTGGTCCAGATTCTTATCAACATGTGATAGCCCACTGTAAGGGTAGTTGAGGCCCTTTATGGGCCTACTTGTGGGTAGTTGTGGGTTGTTACACCCATATTTTCCCCCTTATAACCAAGCAAGGGAAAACCCTAGATACTTCACCGCCATCGATGGGTATATGGTAAATTATGAGTGCCTAAGTTACAAGAACCTTATTCCGAGGGGATCAAGAGAGTTGAACATGTGACCTCCCCAACTTGGGGAGAGATCTCATGTCTAGCTCATGACCACTTGAGCTAACCCTCATGACTAGGTTGTTACATCCACTAATATATTTATTATAATTTATTGTATTTTAGGGTAAGGTTGCCTTAGTCTCCTCCTAGGGGCTAGTGTTTTAACCCTAATGGAGTGGTATAAATATACCACCACCCTCATTTACACCATCATCTCATTCAAGTGAATTTATTCATCCTTTTCCCAAAGGGAACATATACTTGTGTGGGCACTCTGTTGAACTCTTATGTGTTCATCATAAGACATTGTTGTTTCTTAGCTTGTTTATCTTATTGGATTAGGGTTTCCTGAGGATTCACCATAGATCCTATACCTCATGATTTCTACATGGTATTCACCTATACTTGTATTTAACACTCTCTTAAAATCTTACGTGTTCATCATAAGGTATTTTTATATTTTAGCTTATTTGTCTTATTGGAAGAAGGTTTATTGGAGAATTCACCATAGATCCTCAACCTCATGATTTCTACATGGTATCAAAGCTATTATGGATTTTATTTATCTATTTAGCACTTTTCAAGGCTTTTTTGTTGCAAATCCAATACTAGGATTTCAATTATGTTTCAAGGCTATTACAGATCTAAAATTAGTGTTTTCAACACCCTATTTTCAGACAATAGCCAAATTTTAGATTTGTTTTATGCTTATGTTCAATAATACAACCGTACTTGCTATTTTTTGTGTTTTAGAAAATTTAAGGAGGTTGTTGTGGTTTTTATCCCTAATTAAGGGAAACACACTCTTTTTTCTCCTTATTCTAGCCACAAGCTATTGTAAATATGCACTAGTATTCTATGACATCCACAAATGAAAATGGAATTTTATCTCCCTCAATGAGGCTAAGTATCATGCATGAGTTGTTCATATGGAAACTCTACTTTACAAAAAAGTTTTATGGATGTATTTGGATGTTAAGAACCAAACATCAATATAGCATATAAAAACCTCAGGAAAAGTACTCAACGCCTTGAAAAAGAGATAATTTCAAATAATAAGCCTCTTCGAGGGGGCAACCTCCTTTTACCCCACTTAAATGTTCAAGTACCAGATGA
>ML784550.1:45946-73086 GCA_009831015.1 Picea engelmannii | reverse complement strand
ACCCAAGGCACTAGTCTAGAAACACCTTTTTGAGCTTGTTGTCTTTAAAACTCTTTTCAAACACTCTCAAATTTGAAACCCTAACTAACCTAGCGTCTAACCCTAGCTGATTTTTTAACTAACCCTAATAAGATGACGTCTTGTTGATTTTGGACTTTTGTTTGGATAGAAAAGTGCGGCTTGGTCATCTCATCATAGCCATAGAGGTTTCATAACTTTTTATTGGTTGAATTAGCCACAACATCCACTTCTTGGCTAGCTAACCCTAGAACCTACAACATAAATTATATAGGTGACATCACACCTTTGATCTCCTGTTCTACTTGAAACATTGTGACATTTGTCATCTCTTTTGATAGGTTTTGAGCTATTGGTTACATCTATAAGCTTGTTTGGTAAAACGTTGTGCTCTTTCCCTTTCAAAATAACTTGTTGATAGGGCTGATGTCATAGTGACTGCAGCAAACTTATATAGGTGACGTCACACCTTTTAGATCTCTTACTTGGCATGCCACGTTGTGACATTTGTCATCTATCTTGATTGACTTTGAGTTAGTGATTGCATCTGTGAGCTTATTTGACAAAACGTCTCACTCATTGTCTTCATTTTGACCTATCAATTAATGCTTGACGTCACACTTCTTGTAGCAACAATATAGGTGACGCAGAAACATTATCTACTATGAGCAGATTTGATATTTGTAGCATTGTGATATGATAAGAATCTAATTTTACACATTGAATACTCTTATCTTTTGGTGTACTTATTGAATAAGTGATATAAGATATTTATCTTTGTTTAATAATCATTGACTTTGTCAATAATTATATCCAATCATCTCTCATATGTATATTAGAGGATAGTCATTGATATTATGAAGTACTAACCCACTGCAAGCACATTTTCTAGTTTATTTGCCTTGTCTCGCAAACAGGTGCCATCTAGTGGAAGATTTATTTTGACTATCTCATCTTGGCAGTAATCTATGAAAGGGAAATTCTTTGACTTGGTCCATTACCCCTTTATCCCTTCTAAAACCCAGATTACATAGGGACATCTCCCTTGGACTAGCCATCCTAAATAGAAAGAGCCCCCCATCGAGGTGACAGTGGGTGGGGATGCTCCTGTTACACCGGTTTTAAGCCTTGACTCAAGCTGCCTAAACCCTTCCTACAAACCGTGCGATAACAATACACTCATCACTTCACTTTATTATTTACCTTCTAAAATCTCTTAAACCACTTTGACTACTTTGACCTTTTGGGGCTTCTAGATGACTCATGAGGATTCTCTAACTTCACATGGCCATAACTCTCTAACTGGGAGGATTTATGTGGTGTTCCACATACCACTGGAAATGGCATGACATGTACTACCCATATAGAATATTATTACCTACAAATATACCAAAACTCATACCATTATCCATCAAACAAACTTGGGTCCATTACCCAAACCTTTCTCCAACTTCACATGGCCATAACTCTCTACTCGTGAGGAGTTATGTGACGTTCCACATACCACCAGAAATGACATGACATGTACTATCCATATAGAATAGTATTGCCTTCAAATATATTAAAACTCATACCATTATATATAAAACAAACTTGGGTCCATTACCCAAACCTTTGTGCTACCAGAATTCACTACCAGACTTTCTCCAAGGATCGACATCAATCACTAAGGGTTGACATCAATCTACAATATCACTCTCCAATGGTTGACATCAATGACAACCAACAATCCATCAACCTAAACCAATTGTCTGACAGTAAGAGGCTTATTGTTACATCAAAATTGTTTAGTTAAATAGATTTATGGAGAACTAATATATAAATATTTTTTTTTAATTTATAATATTATGAAAAAATTAATATATATATGAATTATTTTAGATAAATATGATTTTTCTTCAATAAACATAATACATCAATCAATATGATTTGCCACATTATCATAAAAACATATACTTTCCCATTTCAAACAACTTTCCCTACTCCAAAACCACATTCAATTATTTTAAAACAATACTTTTACAAGATATAAATTTAAGTGAAATGTAATTTTCTTTTGTAGGATATAAATTTGGGTGAAATCGTAATTTTCTGTTGTTTAAATTGCATTTATGAATGCATAAATGAATTCAGCTTGTGGAAAAACCAATGAGACACTCCGATTATACACACTTATATAAACAATACTTTTTACAGGATATAAATTTAGGCTAAATCTTAATTTTCCTAAAACAATACTTTTTATAGGATATAAATTTAGGCTAGATCGTAATTTTATGTTGTTTAAATTGCATTTATGAATGCACTTTTTACATGATATAAATTTAGGCGAAATCTTAATTTTTTGTTGTTTAAATTGCATTTATAAATGCATAATTGAATTTAGCTTGTCAAAAAACTCATGAGACACTCGGATTATACAGACCTAACTACTCATATTTGTAGATCCAATAATTTCTAGCCGGATTTTAATCAAAATCAAACAAATAATATCACCAACAAAAAACCAAAACTTAAAACATTTATACTAAGAAACTCTTAAAACATCTAAACCTACCCATTAAAATAATGACTGATATTTAAAGCTGTTGGAATCGAAATCCGTGGATTCCTGTTCTATGGATACATTAATTCCTACAACTACAGTGGAAAAAAATTAAAAACCTAAATAGTTACATTCCTACAACTATAGTGGATTTTTTTTTAGAGAATTCTACATCGTTTCTATGAAACCATTAGTGAAAAATATCACAAAGACATTAATGCTACCAATTTCCTTGTCATAACAATTGTGGAGATATATTTGTGATTGGAATATATCCTTCAAAACACCAAAACAACTTCCAGTTCGAGCCGTGAAATTGAATTTGTGAGGGAAGATGGGTGAAAAAATAAAAGACCATGTGGGGAGCAATTACTTGCGGCTGCCATAATTTAGTCATAAATTATGGGGTTGCGGGAAATTGGAGGTTATGCCTCTATGATCCATCAATATAACTAGGGTACTATGGGCATAAAATTTGTGAGCTATAACCAAGAATCACACTTGTTCACTTCGTTGGAAGATTAACCAAGTCGACACCAACAAATCAAGGAAGTCGTGATAATAAAAATAAAGCACAAAATATTTGACACCTTTGACCATCAAAAGTCTAGCCACCACTTCCATACATTCACATACAGGTCGCATGAATAGGTGCAAGACACCATGGATAACCTCAATGATTTAAATAAACATGTTAAATACTATACCTTTAACTATCGAATTCTTGTGGGCCAAAGTCGAGGGTTTGAGATATTAATCGAGCATTAGTTTTAGCTCGGGTGGTTGGGAGGAATGATTGTTATCCTCCCTACCCAAGTTCAATTCTTGTAAGTGACATGTTGAACACATAATTTACATATTGTTGTAAAGGCTCCGAGCTTTGTTGTTGGTTGGCCTTGTGCCTTGAAGATTCTAGGGTTTACCCTGGGTACCATTCTCGAAATGAGGGGAAATACTAGGGGGTTTTCTCTAGGATTTCTAACTTGCATATATATGCTTAAATTAAGGTTATTGAAAGTGATTTTTATTATTTATACCAAGGAAAAGGAAAAAGTACCAAGGTATATATGTGTGTGTCTATGATATATTATTTTATTTCAAGACCAAATTATATCTTGAATTATACCAAGGAAGTTTTCAAAGGAAGTTATTAAAATAACATAATTTTTGTGAGACTTTGTATCAAAGTACAAACTAATTATCACATAAGAAAGACATAACCATGAATTCCATGAATGATTCTATCATTATAACAAAATATCCCTATTGTGGAAAGGATGTCAAAAGTACAATGATCTTTGAAACTCTAACAGGGTTTTTCCACTATTGTCGAAGACTATTTCAAGGTGACATGCAAATGCAACAATATGGATTACAAACAAATAAATTAGACAATGAATTAGTAAAACAAAAACAAAAAAATAAATATATCAAGGATATGTTTTACAAAGGATCATTAGAAAATCACTGAGAAATTTGTCGCCTAAAAGACCACAATAATTTTTTTTTTGCACAAATCAAGAAGACGAAGGTTACAAAGAAGTTTAATAAAATATTAGAATAAGAGAAGAAAGATCTCGAGAAGGAATTCAAGAATAACTAATTATAAAAAGAGGAAGAAAATTCATACTTAAATAACGTTAATCAAAGGTTGCTAGAACATATCAGAGGACTAAAAGAGGAGAAAGCAAAGAATCGAGACATGAAAAATTCAACAAATCATAAAATGAAGAACTTACACATGACTTAAAGAATCATAATCAAAACCTACTTATGCAAATCAAGAAGCTTAAGAATGATAAGAATTCAGATGTAAAAATACAAGTTGTGGAGAAAGGAACAACCACAGATCCAATGCACGTCATAGGTCAAGAAGGTGCAAAGTCAGTTGAAGTAAGGACATTTTCAGATGTTGGAGTACAAACAATGGAAATTCCAAGCGTGGATCCAACGATTAACAAAGAAATATTGATGCATGAAGAAGATATAATACCAAAAGAAACGCGAGAAAAATCTACAAGTACAATAAGAGAAAGTCATGTCACAAAGACACTTTATCGACATCCTAATCACAAGAGTAGGTTCCTTAACCAGTAAAAATATCAACATCACTCTGAATGGAAACTTGACTTATTGTTCGAAAAATATTGATGTCAGTACAATTGAGTCTCATAATAACAATTTATCTTGGGAATCCTATAAGCATCATATTTCATAAAGGATTGAATTGGGATGGTCATATCATTTTACAATTCATCAATTTTGTTTATCACTTAAAAGTTCATATCATCTTGTAGCATCAACTATGACATCATCAAGAACAAAGAATCATGTGAAGACGTTACAAACTAGAGAAAAGACGTAAATCCCTTCCATACATATTCTTTGAAGACAAAACATTTCTAAAGGGGAAGGCAATGTAATAAACAAAAATACATAATATAAATATAAATAAGTAATTCATAATGGAAAGACAAATTCTAATGAAGAGACACATTAATTAAAGGACATGTCTCTTAGTGAAAGGGAACCCCCACTTAGGTATATATATGGAGCCGTCATTTGTAATCATATCATATTCAATCTCTCATATTTCGTATATATTATTTGATCCTAAATGGATTTCTTTACATTGTTCCAAATATTTTGGGTATTCTGTGTATGAATCAGCTTGGTTCATCACACATAATAGCTATTGAATCCTTACATCAACCTTTAAATCTTCATAGAAACCATTAAAATCACACAATAGCTTCATATTATTGCAATTACAATTTATAAACACAACAAAAGAACAACATATAGAGATAAATCAATGCACATGAAGACATTATTTACCATGGAAACCAAAATGTGAAAAAAAATAGTCAATTGGCTTCGACCAAGCTCTTTACTATTCAACAATATGTAGGTCACAAGCTCTTTGGTTCATCTTCATGCTCCACATGAAAATTTGGGCAACATTTCCTTCACTTTTAGCGAAAGAACCCCTATTCCTTTGTGGGGAAATGTATATAGGAGGATGTATGAGCTAGGGGATAGCTAGAAGGTAAAGCATCCCCAACCCTTTATCTTCTCCAAGATTGTTTATCCTCCCTTGTCTTTTCTCTTATTACATTTGAGAAGAAGTCTCATGTTTTTATTTTTTAAGTACATAATATTTATAAAAAAAATTCCTTGCAACTTTACATTTCATATGATTTCCTTATAATTTGATTTAATGCAAGGGTGGTCACCAATCATGATGGCATGGGGCACTTCATGCCAATAACTCGGTCTCCTTCCTTGTCCATAGCCTTGAGCCTTGTTAGTGCCAATCATTGTGAGCTTGTGCCTATAACCAATTGTCTTTGTGCACATATGATTTCGATCTTTCTTCTTCAATAAAGTTACTTGTTGATGACTCTCAATGTGTTGTAGTGGATATTTCCACATCTTCATTGAGTCTTGGTGCACACATGGGTACCTTTTCAAGATCTTCTTTTGGATAGTCTCTAGGAGTCCTACTTGTTCATATGTCTCCACTTATATTATGGAGTTCTCTTCTGGACTTCACTCTTTTGATGAGGATATGCAACCTAGTGATGAGGCTTCTTCTGATGCATAATACAATGATGAGCTCTCTCTAGAGGTGAAAAATATTGATGGAACCTCTCTATATGTGCAACATAGTGATGGGCCCTCTATCGATGGTAATCCCTCTCCTTCCAATGTTATCTAGTTCAACGGAAACAAATTTTGCTTGGAGTTGTTGAAATTGAATGACGACGATGATGATCCTACTTGTTCATTGTTTCCATATTTTCCCAATTGGGTCGTTGCCACTCTTACTAATGTTGTTGTATTCCTTGCTTAGTGTTCTCAATAGTAAGAGTAACCCCCATGACAGACCTTTATTTCAATTATCTCTCACCTACCTGAGAAATATGAGTTTGCACCATTAAAGACCCTTTTTAACATGATCAATCCCAATAATGATCATGAAGGCTTTCTTCGTGAGCAATATGGATTTCATTAATACCAACTCAACATTATAAGGGGGTGGTATGTAGATGTTTTGCAATACTCTATGGATGTAATGTCATCTCTATGGCCCCTTGTTCAACTTAAGTGGGGGTGTTGAGATATAAGTTTGCTAATATTCACTCATGGCCATGTACCAATTCTATTATGTGAGCAGTTGAGGCCCTTTATGAGCCAACTTATGGGTTGTTACACCCATTATTATACTTTATTGTAATTTAATGTATTTAAGAGTAAGGTCAACCTAGTCTCCTCCTATGGGTTAGTGCTTTAACCCTAATGGAATGGTATAAATACACCACTTCCCTTATTTGTAACATAATCTCATTCAAGTTGCTTATTCATTATTTTTCCTAAAGACCTTATACTTGTGTCGCACATTAAATCCTCTCCCTCATTATTTCTAACATAGTTTATGGAATATTATAAATCTCAATTATCTTTTTACACTACATAACTCTTCTACATAATTATTTTTTTAATGAGATGATATAAAATGTGAAACAAAGATAATATATAAAATAAAATAAATTAATAATAGATAAGCATAATTACTTTTACTAAAACTTGAAAATTGATAAGCATACTTTCTTTTACTAAAACTTGAAAATTAAAAACATTTTAAACATTAATTTGAAAAATATTTAAGTATAATCCTTTCTTGGTAAAAGAAAAATAAAATTGAATTAGTAAAATTTACATTGAGCTTGACATCGCATTTATCACATCCATTCCATATTGCTTTTGAAACTCAAAAGCATATTAAATTATGCATTTTCATAATTTTATGAGTATATTCCTCACGACCTTATCTCCATTAGTTAATAAAGGAGTAAGATTATTGTTACATGAAGATTGTTTAGTTAAACAGATTTATGGAGAACTGATGAATACATATTTTTTTAAAATTTATAACAATATTAAAAAAATTAATATATATATATAAATTATTTTAGATAAATATGAGTTTTCTTCAATAAACATAATAAATCAATTAATATGATTTACCATCTTATTATAAAAACATATACTTTCTTCAAAATCATATTCAATTATGTTTGCAGAGTACTTTTACATCATATAAATTTGAGTAAAATTGTAATTTTTTGTTGTTTTACATCATATAAATTTGTTTTAAATTGTAATTTTCTGTTGTTGTAGGATATAAATTTGGGTGAAATCTTAATCTTTTATTATTAGTCCTTGTCGTAGGCGTAGATGGACTATAGCGATCGATAAATCATTGACTTCATATTAGTCTGTCCTTTGACCACAAATATTTCCATATTATCTATTGTTGGAACTAGGGAACTGGAAACATCAATTTTTATATAAAAAAAGTACTATATTTGTCATGATATGATTGGACAAGGGATTGGAGGTCTTATTGCCGGTTTCGCTATTCCCAATGTTATATGTGTTGGCATATCCAAAGTATTTGATCGTATATGGTCTTTTTTGAATCATATATTTTGTTATGCATTCGTCGATGGTAGATTAATGATAGCATTAATTCAAATGTTTGGTTTAGCATTTTATGCTAGGTAAATTTATGGCAATGTTAGATATGGTGGCATATCCAAAGTTTGTCTTTCCAAAATATTCTGTGGTGTTCAAACTATTGTTACAACAAATATAATTTTTCTTTTTGGGATACGTCAGAGTCCTGCCACATTGAATTTTTTTCTTAAATGTTTACAGTGCATTTCTGAATGAATTAAATGTTTACCTAACAGGCTTGATAGTGTTGAATGGTTACTTAACAAGCTTGTTACAAGACATTTTCTTCTGTTTTTAAAATTTTTATGCTCCAGCGGCGTTGTTGGTTCGGTGGTCCATGCTTGCTTTTTGCATGGCACTGATTTCTTATTTGCATGTTGTCGTTGTTCTTGCTTGCCTATTCATGTTGTTGCAGTTTTGACATTTGGGTTTCTGCAATCGTGATTGGAACAACATCGTTCCCGGGGGGGGTGGTTGCTGCTTGCTTCTTTCTTCGTTGTATGTTGTTTATTGTTGCTTGATTCGACTTTGCAGGGTACTGGTCCTGCACCTGCAGTTGGGCCTTTTAGTGCTTCTTAGCTGGATTCTTGTTTGGTGCTTGTTCTTGTTTGGGTAGGGTTTGCAAATGTTGGGATGCTGCATTTGCGGTTGGATCTTTGGTCACATTTTATTTTGCACTGCATTTTGCATAGAATACTATTAAGATAAAATAACAGACTAAAGAATTGAAGGCGGTGTAAATTGCATCTGTTACGCATTGAAGCAAAGTTTGTTGGCCTCAAAATATATTTCATGGCTGCTGATGCTTTTTATATGGATTCTATGTTACTATGGTTTTATAGTTATGACAATGGATTTTTCTGTGTGGGAGATATAACTGTTCTCTCCCTTTTACTTTCCTGTTGTACACTGCGTTTGACTCTAGTTTTTCGCGTTTATGTGGTCATTCCGAGCGACCGCCATTCGGTTTCATAGTTGGCCACTTTTATGGACGCGGCTTCGCGAAGAGGTTCTATCGGACTATGACAGGTCGTGTTCGGTGTATACATTAGCTTTCCCGAATTAGTTTTCTTTAAAAGAATCCTGGGCAGAAGAGAATGCAATTTATGAAATTATAGGTTTCCTGGACTGCAGAGCCGTCATCCTATACTTATCCAATTTTTGCATCCCAGGTTAACAGGGTAGGCGGCTGAAAATTGACAATCGGAGAGTTCTGCAATATACAAATTGACAATCGATCAACAACGAGAGTTTCATGATCATTTTGACTGACCGCAGTTGGGTTCCATACTTAGTCAGTAATATGGACGCGCCTTTGGGGATAGGTTGTATCGAACTATGGTGTATACATTAGCATTTCCGAATTAGTTTTCTTTAACAGTAGGGTTCCTGGACAAAAAACATTGAAATTTATCAAATTATAGGTTTCCTGGACAACATTGATTAAACATAGGAAATATGTAATTTTGTAGAGTAGATATATATAGCCTGCATAGAGCCGTCATCCCATACTTAATCAGTTTTTGCATCGCGTGTTATCAGGGTAGGCGACTGAAAATTGACAATCGGAGACTTCGATGATATAGAAATTGACAATCGAACTTGCGAACTATTTGAATTTGAAGGCCGTCGTGTCCAAAAAAGTTAACATTGTCGAAATAGTTTACTTTACGTGCGTTTTACATACCCTGGTGGACAAAAAACACACAAAAAAAATAGTGAGCATTTTTTGGATTGTGGGTTCTTGGGATGGTAGGATCTAGGTTCGGTCCCTGTTGTTCCGTGTCCTACAAATAGCACGGACAGTTCCACGATATACAAAATGAAAATCGGGCTTGCACACTATTTGAATTTCAAGGGCTCCTGCAAAACAACTATCATTCTCGAATTACTTTTCTTTGTGTACATTTTACATATGCTCGTGAACAAAAACAAAACAATAGTAGTAACGTCTGTTACATAGGGCTCCATCCCCGCTACCTTCTGTGCTTCCCAATACACATTAAATATGCTTTGAAAAGTTAGAACCGAGCAGACAAATTCGAAAAGATGGGCTTTAATAACTGGAAAGCTCGAGGACATCTCCAATTAAAATTAATAGACAAACAAATATTATGGGATCTGGTAATTTGTTTTCGCTTGCATTTTAAATTTGCAAAATTATTATTAATTTTTTTTTCCTTGTGCAGTTTTAGTTTTCTTCAAAGCTTCAACATAGTTCATGAACATGTCAGCGAAAGAGACCTTGATGTCATGTCCCTCTTTAATATTGTGCATTTCGAAATGATGGGCTTTAATAACTGGAGGACATCTCCCATTAAAATCAATAGACAGGCGAATATTATGGGATCTAGTAATTTCTTTTTGCCTGCATTTTGAATTTGCAAAATACTTTTTATTTTATTTTTTGCTTGTGCATTTTTAGTTTTCTTAAAAGATTCGGCAAAGTTCACGAACGTGTCACCCACAGAGGCCTTGATGTCATGTCCCTCTTTAATATTGTGCATATCTTAGATGTCAGATTTCAGAATTTGCTCGGATATGGGAATTTTAATACGTGCTGGTAGTCACTATTGAGCGTACATATTCAAAAAGATTGGCATTAATAAGTGAAAATATCGAGAACATCTGTCATTAAAATGAATCAACACAAAATCTATGGCAGACCATCCAGCCTTGCTTTTAAATACTTATTGTCATTTGTCTCTATGATCAAAGAGTTGCGCTTTAGGGTGCCTTCATTCTAATGTTCCTAGTCATGCACATGTAAGACAACTTAGAGATGCGATTGGCGAGCAGATGAAAGAATAGAGCCTGGTTTTATGTGACATGAGCTTTGAGTAAAAACAAAACTCCGTTATAGAAAGAGAAACTCAGAGAGGACGAAAAAAATAGAACAAGTATGTTCTGGTTGGTGTTCTCCCTGTGTTCAATGCTTTGGTTCGTTGAAAATGTTGGCTGGAGATTTGTTGGTTGAACTTCTTTGTTTTATTGCTAGGAATTGTAATGGATTTTGAGGTCAAGTGAAAAATAGTTCTTTGTTTAAGTATATAGCTTCTTCCAACAACACATATTTGGCAGCTGTATCGAGTTGTATAGATTGCACAAGTATTTGTCTACCTCAGAGGCAGGTAGCATAAACTGTATGGGTGGATAAAATGACATATTATCACTACAAAAGTTTCTATTTCATAGTATGATGACTTGCATGTGGGTCTGGTAGCCGACTTGACATAAAGCTATGTTTTTTTGTGAAAGTTTGTTCGGTTTCCTTTGGATGTAGTTGCAGAATATACATATTTGGCGTCACCTTTGAACATTCCAGACCTTTCTGTGGGCTGCCATATCTCCATGGCTATGAAGAAAGATATATTCTGATGCCATCTGCAACATTTGATACACTTGCCAGACTTGTTCTGGTGCATTCTGCAGCATTTGATGCACTTGCCACACCTCTACTACCTGAAGAAGTTATGTACCCCAACAGAGTTTCTTTTTGCATCTGGGTTGGACGTTCCTTCCAATTTACTGTAATAAAGAAAAGAAGTTCCACATACAAATCCTCAGGCGGGCTTCTCAACCAAACATACGATCGAATATAGGGAGAATACCAGTCACTACGTATTTGAATTATTTTCTGTTGCTTTAGCTATTGTGACATAGAATGACTCCTTCCACTTTGAAATCAGCCTGAATGGCATTTGTAAGTTGTATCGGATGTCAAGGATCAGGAACATTGCAAGCAAAGCACCTTAAACCCCAACTTTTCGACAACAGAGGGAAATTAATACTTGACAAAGAATGTAATGTTGAATAAATAGGCATTGCAAGCAGGCCATATCTGGAAGAGAGAAGATATTAAAAAAAGTGGGATAGATGTACTTGGCAACACCGATTAAGTACAAAACTGTGAAGAAACTTCATCAATGTACATATTTTAAATTGGTCGACGGTAGGCAAAATCGCAATCGTTGTCGAAAATAGCCTCGATTGTATTTTGTAACCCACCTTATTTGAATATAGAATAATTTCGGTTTATATTTTAACAGTATTTTCCAATTTCTGGTATTTGTTTTAATTGTATTTTCTACCTTCTTCTCCTGTGTGGTTAAACATGAAACATAAGGTTTTGTTTCTGCTGCCCAGTACTTCAATCTAAATAAAACCTGGCATGTTCTTTGTTTACATTTTACATCTAAGAATAATTTTTCATAGGCCATACTTATGTGGCGGCGACCCTATATTTAAAGAAAGAAATTGGAGGACCCATCCTGCTCCCATTCTTCGGGTTTTGTGAATAGAATTAATAATGAGTAATGACAAGGCAACTGAACCGTTGATGTAGTGTTCCTGTGAAGTTTGTTGGATATATTGCAGCTTCTTCGATTTGATAATATCCGTGCATATACACTAATATCAGTAGTATCAGAATAAATACAAAAAAACTTCCTCTTCGACAAAGCTTAGGAAATTATGTTTGGGTTTGTGGTATTAAACAACTATGTCCATTGTTTCATCATATACATATTCCTACCTAAGAACTTCCGTAATCTGCAATTTATGCTTTAATTACTTAAAAGTTACACCAAATTTTGATTGCATTTACTTTAATTTAGATATTGATTTTTATGGAGGGCCGGTGTTTGTTGATCTCATTGCAACGAATACAAGATGGATAGATAATAAGGAGTTTATGTCATTGAGACCACAATGCAAATCCATGTTTCTTGTTGCGCTATGTACATGTTGCAGTCAAATTTTTTGAGGTTCTAGTGAAATTTGCAAGTCGAAAAACATCTTGCAGATTGGGAGATCATTTTCATTTGAAACAACCAATCCATTAATATATATTACTATGAATACTATTCAGATAAATATGAAAACTTTGTTCATTGATAGATGCTAGTATGAAAAATATTGAAATAGATATCATAACTTTGTCTTGGCCAATACTTGCCCAGTTATCTGGGCACCAAGCCCCGGGTTCGCGGTACCCAACACCTATGTCCCATGTTTCATCATATACATGTTGCAGCGAAACAATGTCAGTGATTTGTTCCTTTCCATACTTGGCCAATTTTATGCCCGCCACTGCGGGGTCGGCGCTTGCGAACCCAACTGCTTATCGTTTCGCAATATACATCTTGCACTGAAAAGATCCATGATCTACAATTTCACCATGGGTTCCTCGTACACATTGACTTCGTTCAAAGTATCTATTTCTACTTTCCATCCCTAGAAACTTCGCATCCTTCCTGATATACATCAACAATGCTCTTACTAGTGACAAGTGGATAAAGTGGTACGAAAGATACCTCTGTCATCTACAATTCATGCTTTAACATCTTCATCTATATCCTCGCACGACGGATTCGACCGAGCGCTGTTCCTTTCCATACTTAGCCAATTGTATGCCCGTCGCTGCGGGGCTGGAGCTTACGAACCCTGATGTTCTTCTGCGAGATACTTGGTTCTTTTTCCCTTCTCTTGTTCCTGTATATTATCTATAATTCCACTGCCAACAGCTCCATCCTTTTTCCCTTATTTTCTTCCCATGTATTATGGGACTATAAAATATGGACATGATATTCTATAAAGCACACACAAATTCCGCATTCCATACCTAGCGACATTTTCGATCACGGGTTCTCGGGCGCAGAGGCGAGATAAAAAATGGGGCTCCATTGTTCCGTAGCCTAAAAATAGCACCCAAAATTCCATGATATACAAATTGACAAGCGAATCTGCAGACTGGCTGACTCAACATTGCACTTCTATTGTTCTGTGTCCTCCAAACAACACTCCCAGTTCCGCGATATAGAAATTGACACACAGAAGGAAGAAATGGCGGAGTGCAGATTGCCATTGTTTACGAATGCCAATCCCTGTGAAGTATCTAACAATATCTAAAAATTTAGTTAGAATACTAAATTAGCACTTATTAGTGACAACTGGACACAGAGGTACGAAACAGTTGGAATTGCAGTCTCCGCAATATACAAATTGACTACCGGACATCGTCCGCTCTTCCATCTTACAGATTATGCATTCAAATGTTCAGAGCAATACAATTAGAAGGTTTGGGCCTCACCTCCTCTGTGGATACCTTCTCTGCCTGTTTTGGATCCTCCTTTTGGCGGGTTCACGAAATATGCAACTCCAGTGTTGTCGGGTTGGCATATCTTTATTTCCATCTATACAATCAGACGACAAATCCGACCGACCATTGTTGCTTTCGATACTTGGCCAATTTTATGTCCACGGTTGTCGCGTTGGGACCAATTTCAGTTGCATATATATCCTCGCATGGAGAATTGAACCAGCAGTTGTTCCTTTTCACACCTACCAACATTTTTTATCACGGGTTCTCGGGCGAGCGGGCTCAAAATTGGCCCTCCATTGTTGCGTGTGTTACAAATAGCACCCAAAATTCTGCGATATACAAATTGAGAAGCAGAGTTGCGGACTGGATGACTTGACATTGCACTTCTATTATTCCATGTCCTCCAAATAGTCCTTCAAGTTCCGCGATATACAAATTCACACACGGAATGCAAGGCTGGCGGGGTGGAGATTGCCATTGTTTACATATACTAATCCCTATGAAGTATTTAACAGAATCTAAAATATTATTTTCAATACTAAATTAGCTCTTAGTACTGACAACTGGACACAGGTGCGGGTCCAACATCATCCGCTCTTCCGACATCATCCGCTCTTCCATGTTACAAATTATGCATTCAAATTATTTACTCTGGTCCTCCGCAATATATAAATTGACTACTGGGTTCACATCTTGTATTCAAAATTTCCCTGATCTACAATTCCACGATCGACTCCTTTCTCCTTTTTCCCTTTTCTTCTTTCCCTGTATTATGGCTCTCATTATCTCCATGTATATAATCACACCTTAGGCAATTTTATGTCCACGGTTGTTGGGTTGGAAATCTACAATTCTATCACGTGCTCCTTGAACTCGCAAGCTTCACTATACCACGGTTGACAAATGTGCTTCCTAATATACATTTGCTATGCTCTTACTAATGACTCTTACAAGTGACAGTTTCATACATCAATACGAAACAGTTCGCATCCAGCCATTCGCAACATAGAAATTGACTACCAGGTTCCGACATCGTCCCCTCTTCCGTGTTACAGATTGTACATTCAAATGTTCCGAATAATACAATTTGACCATCCGGACCTCTAACCATATTTTGGATCCTCCTGTTCACGGATTCACGAAATCTCAAATTCTTAGTCAGTGTTTCAGGTTAGCGCATTCTAAGTTTGCTGCTTCTTCTTCCTTGATATGCATATTGCACTCAAAATTTTTGTGATTTACATTTCCACCGCAGACTCGTTGGTCCTTTTTCCCTTGTATTATTTCTTTGTGGTTTATATACATAGTCACCTTTCTATAAACACGGGTTCTAGCGTTGGCAGGTTGAGATATCTTTATCTCCATCTATATAAGCACATGACTCCTCCGACCGACCTCTATTGCTCTCCATACTTAGCCAATTTTATCACCATGGTTGGCGGGTTACGCGTATTGCAATCAAAAAGTTCTTAGACATATAATTTGAGCCTGACGCCTTCACCTTCAATAGTTGTACCTTGCAACCCTATTTTATAGAGGTTTTTTTCCCTTGCCCGCGACCTCCTTACTTTCTTGCTATGCAATTAGAAACCTTTGATGCTAATAGGTCACCATGTAGGAACCGTCAACATTGTCATTAATGTACGAAAAACTTGAGGAGATATCCCATTATTACGCATTAAATCAAGATGTGCAGAAACTTATGTTTCCCCTTCTGATTGTTCATCTCCAACACGCGTCGTCGTGTTGGGCTGCTCAAGAAATCTGCAATTCTTAATCGCTCATTGCAATATCCACCATGTTCGCATTTCTATATATGCAATTAGTAGTGTTTAATGCTAACAATGCATCATGAAACAACCGCCCAGATTTTCATTAATCAACGAAAGTCTCGAGGACATCTCCCCATTCACACGCTTTCTACCAAAATTTGCGTAGGGTTATATTAACCCTTCCAACCTTTCATTTCATTCATCATCTAGAACAAATAAATGTCTTTGTAGACCTATGGCAGCGGGTCGACAACAGTTTTTTTGGAGATACAGTAAATATGTTTGCAAAAGAGGACCAAAGGTTCCAGTGGTCCATGGCATACTTTTACTATTCGTCTCGTTCCACCCAGAATGAAGTGATTTGGACTTCCAGAATCGCTCATGCAGGCTGCGTCCCTGAGGTTTTTGACTGTAAGGAGGTGGTCTCTTGGTGCGCTGAGAAATATATTCCAGGCCAAAGAATTATTCCACTGCGCGACCATTCTCCTGTTTCTTTGTCACCTCAGCTCTTTCGCGAGATGTTGAAATTGCCGAAACCAACATTAACGTTCAGAGGACAAGACTACAAGTAGTTTCTAGAAAAACATCGTAACGGGTTGGACATCTTAGCCGACTTCCTCGAAGACCCGATAACAGTTCCTGAAGATATCACAAGGCTCCAGGTAAGTTCCTTTAGAAATCCATTCAGGAAAATTGCTTGGTTGTTTACAAGAATAACGAGACAGGCATCCACAACAAGCATTTCCCATATAATTATTTATATTTTGTATTTCACAGTCAAGGAACAATACATTTTCAATTGGGGAAAGCTAATCTCCATTGAATTGTGTTCCCAGTTGTCACGATTCAAAGAATCAAATAAATTTTATATGTCATCCTACTTAATTTTCGCAATTGTATATTGCTTCCCATTTCCAAAACTTTCTCTTTCCAATAAAATAAAATATGGATTCGACCCAGTAACATTCTGGCACGACGCCCTGTGGAGACACAAGGCCTCCCATTGTTTTTATGAAGTTTTTAATGGCTTTGTCTTAGTTTTCAAAGATTTACTGTTAGGCAAGGATGCTCCGCGGATGTCTAGCCACGCAAGCAAGTTTTTGAACAAGAAGGGCACACTTGAGAAAAAGGAAAATCACAGTCTCCTAATGGTCTTTGGGTCTAAGGAAAATCCCGCCTTCCTTCCATGCCACATCACGGACAAGATGTTTGTTGCAGAAATAACAAGGCAATACAACCACTGGTTGCATTTTTTCCATAACAAGAAAAAAAAAACAGTTCATTTCTTTGCCCTGGAAAGTCGGAGACTTCGTGTGAATAAACATCAACAAGATTGATGAGTTTGTCGCCCATTTCAAGAAATTGAACCTAACATACGTTGAAAGGATAAAAGGGTTTGACCCCAATGGCATTTTTGGAGAACATTTACTGGGTGTTGGCTTTAACACCTCTTTTATCCATAGACACCTGACCCAAGACAGGGACAGTGTTGACAACAATCCTGCTTTTTCCCATTGCAACACAGAGACATTGCAAAGCGCAACTGAATTGTACATACAACATGGTAAAGTATCTGGTGAGAAGAGTACCCAGTCCCCCACCAACACTCCCAAGATCACGACACCACAAAGCATCGCTTCGATGGTCCATCCCAACAATAAAGCAACCTAGAAATATTCGAACGGAGGAGGAGATAAGAACCATCCTCGCATAAATATTGATAGTTCTCACAAAGTTCCACTGACGAAGAAGAGAAAAAACAATGCAGGCCACGCGGAGGAACCCAAAATTGACAGTGGAAAACTGCAAATTGAAATTGAAGCTGAGCAGATGCAAAAAATTGGGTCATCCGCGGTGGACATATCTGACACCGAATTTTTTGACATAGATGAATCCTTCATAATCCAGAGCGCTATTTTTGACAACCAATCTAAAAGTATGGTCATTGAAAAGAGAGATGTAACAAACAAGAAAGGAAAATCTCGAACAGAGATTGACTTTAGCCAAATGACCCCATCCAAAATCTGCTCGTTTCACTAGGTAACCAGTGATGTTCTTCGCGATTCCATTGGAGGAATGGAGATGAATTATGCCAATCTGAAACACCACCTAAACAAATTTGAACAGGCTTTCATTGCAACACCATAATTTGGCAGTCCTTTGGCAAAAATCGTGCCTTCTACCACTGCAGCGAAGATGAAAGTATCCTCTACCCTCCTTGCATGCTCCAGAGCCCTTGTAGAGAAAAACACCAATAAAAGAATGCAGCTAGTTACTGAAGCCTGAGAAACATCACAAAATTTAGTTTCCTTCGGAAAGAAGGTCAATGATTTTCTTGAACATTTGGAGGCGAATTTAAAAAATGAACAGCTTTTCTATCATCAGGTGCTGGACCCTTTTTCCAACTATGACCTGAACAGATCGGAACTAAAAAGAAGACAGGAGAAACTCCCCTCCCCAAAGCGCACCAAAAAAGTAAAAGCATGCTGGCAAAAAAAAATTGAGAACCTGCACCTCATTATCAAATCATGTAAACAAGTCATATCAGAAAAGGAAAATTTATTCACAAACCTGCTCCAGATGGACTTAGCCGGAACTACCAACGAGGTTCAAGATCCAAATTTAATTCTCAAATCCTTGTCAGTCACCAAAGAAGCGTTCCAGGAACAAGTTGATATTTTAAATGGGTTGTCTTTCGAAATTTTTTACGGCATACTTGAACATCATCTAGATGAGCACGAGCACTGGGTACTGGACTATGCCTCACACAATGAAGAAATTGAACAGAGTCTGCATAGTATGTCAATGGATCTAAGGAAATTAGAAAACGACCTTTACGACATAGAGATTCGGGATGAAACCAACACAACCCCCATGAAAAGATACATCGAAGAATGGTTCCAACTCAGAATGGAAAGCCTTGTCCAAGAAAGGCAACAACCGATCAACATGAGTCCACTGCCCATTGACATCAATAACAAAAACGCATCGGCTTCATAGTAAGTCTATACTGCCATCTTGTTTTGTTTATCATTCCAGTTTAAGTCTATGCTTTCATCTTCTTTTCTTTATCAATCCACTTATGCCATCTTTAAATAGAAAACTGTAACCAAAGACTCATAAGTTCCAATTTCTTCTTTTCAGGTCTTCCTCTCTACCATCGCACACTTCTTTCGACATTCCTAATTCTTGTACTTATTTCTTTTTATGGTCCGCAGGAGCCCCAATCCCAGTCTATATGACAAACGCATTTAAATTTCCACAAAAATGTAACAGACATTATTAATTTTTGTTAAATTTCAAAGAAAACTGATTCAAAAATGTCCTTATTGTATACTAAACTTTGGGTTTCTAGGAACCTTCTTGTTTGTTCCAAAGAAAACTAATTCAGATATGCTACATTTCTTGTCTCCTATTGTATGCTAATTTTTGGGTCTTCAACGACGTTGATGTAATTTCATGATATATGTAACAACCATTATTTATTTTATAATAAGTTTCTATAGTTCGCAAGTCCGTTTCTCTATTTGTATATCGCAGAACTGTCGATGGTTTTTGTAGGACACAGAACAACAGAGGCTCATTTTTAAACCACCAGCCCGACAACCCGTGATCCAAAAACTCGCTAATTATGGAATGAGAAGTTCGTCCATGCTCTATAAAACATGTGCAAATAAAACTAATTCGTCAATGCTATATCTTTTTTTTTCCAAAAAAAAAGCCTTAGTTTTAAAGGAAAGTAATTCGGTGCAATAGATGTTATTACTATTCTATTATATAACATACATTATTAATTTCTGGTAAATTTCTATAGTCTGCAACTACGTCTCCCATTTTGTATATCGTGGAACAGTCGGTGCTATTTGTAGATCACGGAACATCAGACACCCAATTTTTAGCGCGCCATCACGAGAACCCACGATACAAAGACTGCCTACGTATGCAATGAGGGCTACAAATTTCGTATCTATAAAACTCAAAATCTACTTTATACAAATGCATATTTCATATGTATAATTTATTTACTAAATATCTACTTTATACAAATACATTGTTCGTATGTATAATTTATTTACTAAATATCTACTTTATACAAATACATATTTCGTATGTATAATTTATTTATTTTTGATGACTTTCTATGTCCTAATTTTAAAAATAACCAATTCGGTAATGCTAAATTTTTTGTGTCCAACAACCATTCAAACATTGATAATTTTTTATATTTTTTCAAGAAGAACTAATTCGGGAATACTATGTTCTGCATGCAATTCTAGTCAACGGCCTGTACTAGGTCACATTTACTCCCATACCAACATGGCAGGGACTATGCTAACACTTGTTTAAATTGAATTTATGAATGCATAAATGAATTCAACTTGTAGAAAAACCCATAGGATACTCAGATTATACAGACTTATACAGATTTGACCACTCAAATCTACACATCCAACAATTTTTGGCTAGATTTTAATCAAAATTAAACTAATAATATCACCAACAAAAATACAAAACTTAAAAAGTTTATGCTACCACCCTAGTAAAACATATAAAACTACCCATTAAAACATTGAGTCATATGACCACTCAAATCTATAGATCCAATAGTTTATGGCCAGATTTTAATCAAAATTAAACTAATAATATCACCAGCAAAAAAAACATAACTTAAAAAGTTTATGTTACCACCCTAGTAAAACATCTAAACCTACCCATTAAAACACTTAGTGATATTTAAAACATAAATGAATTCAACTTGTCTAAAAATTCATAAGACACTTGGATTATACAGACTTAACCACTCAAATCTGTAGATACAACAATTTCTAACCAAATTTTAAGCAAAATTAAACTAATAATATCACTAGGAAAAAAACCAAATCTTAAAACCTTTAAACTAAGAACCTCCTAAAACATCTAAACCTATCCATTAAAACACCAAGTGATATTTATAGTTGCTGGAATAATCCGTGGATTCCTGTTCTTTGACAGATAACCATGTCAAAAGGGCCATCTGAATAGTTGCTGAGATCAAAATTCTTGGAATCCTATTCTAAGAATATGTTTTCTATTATTCCTCCACCCCAACAATGTTAAAAGCGTCATCTAAATCGCTGCTGAGATTAGAATCCGTGGATTCCTATTCTAACGACGAAGGAGAAGAAGCAGATAGCCATGTAGAAAGCGCCATCTGAATCTCGCTAATGGTGGGCCGACTAGTCAAATCCTTATGAACGCACGTCCTCGCCAACCTGGCCATGGTGAAAGCCATTTCCAACGGATAATCATCCTTCAGGTCCAGATCCATGAAACCCTTAAGTTTCTCCATGGGATTCGAACCCTCGATCACGCCCCCAATTGTAGTCCACAACATGACATCTCCATCCCAGAGCAAAACCGCTGGTTTGCCGGAGAGAAGCTCCAGCATGACGACCCCGAAGGAGAAGACGTCAAGCTTTGGAGTGACGAGCCCGTGGGCAAGATATTCGGGCGCCATGTATCCCTGCGTGCCACTCACATGTTTTGTCACAGCAAAGTCCTCCTCTGTCGATTTCGCCAGGCCGAAATTAGCAATCTTGGCTCGGAGATTGTCGTCGAGCAGAACGTTGCTACTCTTGATGTCCTTGTGGACGTAGGGGGGGATGGTGTAATTGTGAAGATAGCTGAGCCCGTTTGCCACATCCAGAGCGATCTCTAGTCTGTGTCTCCAGGTCAGAAAGGGCGAGCTGCCCTGAAGGCAGTCGGCGAGAGAGCCATTGTTGGCATGCTCGAAGACGAGGTATGAACCTGTGTCGGACACACAAAACCCCCATAGGCGAACGAGATTGGAGTGGTGGAGCTTCTCAAGAATTCCGACCTGCTGAGAGATGTCACGCTGCATCTTCTTGATCGCCACCGGGGTGTCATCGATGGTGCCATGGTAGACGGAGCCGGCCAACATATATAGATTAGCACAGCCGCAAAGTGGTTGGTGAATGCGATGCCAAAGCTTCTTTTCAGATAGCTGAAATGTACGAACAACTGAAATGCACATAGAGCTGAGGAAATCTAAAAGTTAATTTCAAATGTGGTAATTTCAAAGGTTAATCAGTTAAATGTGACAATAATATGGTGGTACAATAATTTCTTAATATGATTAGGTAAATGTTAAAAAGTAAACAGGTTAACTGATGCATTCAAAAATACAAGGAAGTTATGAAGAGTAAATCACATTCATTGATTTGGGAGGACGATTAAGAATATGCCAGCATCTTCAATTGTTAGCTTCCTTGTTAGCATCTTCAATTGTTAGCCATCAAATTAGAATTTTAGATTAAAAGGCGATTAATTATGCCTATCTCCAATAGGTATACACCTTTTAGCATAAATAAATCAATGCACATGAAGACATTATTTACCATGGAAACCAAAATGTGAAAATTATTTTGCATGGTATTCGAATGGTTGAAGAAAAATTAGATGGTGACTTTAATATATAAAAGTTGAAGGATTGAATTTGTCTTATTATACATGACATGGCATGGTGGTGACATGACATGGTGGTGAGGTGAATGTTTAAAACAATTCAAAAAGGTGGAGGAGTTGAAGTAAAGGTGAATGTTTTATTAAAAGGTGATTTTTTTTTTTTGGTAAAATGTTTTATATTAAACTTTTTTTTATCAAACCTTTTATACCATTATTCCTTCACATTAATTTTCAAAGGGTTTTGGTTATTATAAGAATAAGTTTTTTAGGATTTTTTTCTTTTGTTAATGGCGAAAACTCAGAGTGTTAAATTTGAAATCGAGAAGTTCAATGGCAAGAACAATTTTGAGATATGGAAGGTTAAGATGTACGATCTGCTTGTGCAACAAGGCATGGTGAAGATGCTTTTGGGAAAAGAAAAGAAACCCGCAACCATAACAAATGAAGACTGGGATGAGATCGATGCGAGAGCACTGAGTGTCATATGTCTGTATTTGGCAGATGATGTTCTGTTCAACATTTTTGTAGAGAAGACACCAGTCGGTTTATGGATGAAGCTGGAAAGCTTGTATATGACGAAATCCTTGACGAACAAAATCTTCCTGAAAAGACAATTGTATAGTTTGCGCATGAAGGAAGGTACGAAAATAACTGATCATTTAAATACTTTTAATACTCTTTTAGTCCAATTAACTAGCATGGGAGTGAAATTCGATTATGAAGACAAAGCAATTACATTATTGTGTTCTTTGCCTACGTCATGGGATCACTTTGTTACCTCTATTAGTTTCAGCACAACATAAAGTATTGAGTTTGATGTTATTGTTGGAGCTTTACTGTCTGAGGAAACAAGGAAGAAATCCAATTCAGAAACCTCTATATCTGAGGCGATGATGGTCAGAGGAAGACCTAAAGAAAGAGGACAGGGTCAGAGGGATTTCTCTCGGTCAAAGTCAAAGGGAAAGAAGAGCAAGATTAAGTGTTGATTGTGTGGTAAATTTGGACACCTGAAGAAGGATTGTTGGAAGAGACAACAAGCCTCCAAAGAAGACCCTCCAAAAGAGACAAAGGAAGCAAATGCAACCGAAACAGGTTCAACAACAGGTTCAGGTATGACTAATGAAGTTTTAACAATTAATATTGGTTCACGTCATGATCAACAATGATTATTAGATGTTGGTGCTTCAAATCACATGTGTCTTCATAGACACTGGTTTATTACTTACCAGTTTATAGATGATGGAATAGTTTACATGGGAAATGATAAATCATGTAAAGTTGTGGGAATTGGTAGCATTCGAATTAAGATGTTTGATGGAACTATTAAAATACTAACTGATGTGAGACATGTACTTGAGCTTAGGAAGAACCTAATTTCTTTGGGAGTCTTAGACACTGAAGGATATAAGAGTGTTGTTCTAGGTGGAGTTATGAAGGTGTACAAAGGAATCCTATTGGTCATGAAGGCGAAGAAGGTTGGTAACCTGTTTCTGTTAGAAGGAAGAACTGAGTCAGATAATGTGACAATAGTATCCGAGAATGACAGTGATTCTATTTGACTGTGGCATCAACGGTTGGACCATATGAGCGAAAGAGGATTAAAGGTATTATCTGATCGCAATTTTCTTCCTAATCTAAAGTCTTTAAAGTTAGATTTCTGCAAGCACTGTATTTATGAAAAATAGAATAGGCAGAGATTTAGAACCGGAAGACACACCAGTGAAGGAATTCTTGATTATATCCATTCTGATGTTTGGGGACCATCCCCTACTATTTCATATGGCGGATCATAATATTTTGTAACTTTTATAAATGGTTTCTCTAGGAATGTGTGGATCTATATGTTGAAAAGAAAGGTTGTTGTGTTTACAGTTTTCAAGCAGTTTAGAGCTTTAGTTGAAAAAAGCATTGGTAGTTCCATTAAATGTTTAAGAACTGATAATGGTGTTGAATTTACATCAATGGAATTTGAGAACTATTGCAAGGAGTTTGGGATTGATATGAATAAAATCACTGCCTATACTCCTCAACAAAATAGAGTTGTTGAACGCATGAACATGACTCTTCTAGAGAGAGAAAGGAGTATGCTTAGTAATGCCAACTTGCAGCAGGAACTGTGGGCAGAAGAAATAGCTAGAACTTGTTATCTGGTGAATTGATCACCATAAAAAACAATAGAGTGTAAGATTCCTGAAGAGGTATGGAAAGGTCACCCATGTAATTATTCTTATCTTAAATTTTTTGGTTGTGAAGCCTATGCTCTAATTCTGAAACATTAGCGTTCTAAACTAGATCCAAAATAATAATAAAAGGTTTATCTTTGTTGGATATGGTGATGGTATTAAGGGGTATAGGTTGTGGGATCTTATTGCCCACAATATCACCATTAACAGAGATGTAATATTTGATGAATTATCTCTCATCAAATCAGTTGTAGATGTTCAAATGAAACAGGAAGAAGTACCTAAGTATCAACAGATTCAGTTTGAAACCAGTTCAAATATAGATGAAAGTGAACATGAACAAGTTTCTGAAGATGTTCATGAAGAGTTTCCTGTAGAGGAAAACATGGTTGATGATAACAATCAACAGAATGTGGATGAGCCACAAACTTCCCTAAGGAGGTCTATGCAGGTCAGAAATCCCTCAAGAAGGTATGATGATTTTGTTTTGCCAATTTCCTTAAGTACTAATGATGATGAACCTTCGTGCTATCAGGAAGCTGTGAAGGGTTTTAATAGTGATAAATGGAGAGAAGAAATGAAGGATGAAATGAAGGCATTAGAGAGGAATGCCACATGGGACCTTGTAAAACTTCCAAGAAACAGAAAAATGTAGGTTGCAAGTGGGTCTACAAGCTGAAGAAGGGTGTTGATGATAAGGTGGAAAGGTACAAAGCAAGGTTGGTTGCGAAAGGATATTCTCAGAAAGAAGGTATCGACTTTCATGATATTTTTTCACCAGTTGTTAAGTCTGTTTCAATTTGAATTGTGTTAGCATTAGTTGCATTACTTGATTTGGAGTTGGAGAAGTTAGATGTTAAAATTTCCTTCTTACATGGAGATTTGGATGAGGAAATTTACATGGAACAACCTGAAGGGTTCGTTCAGAATCGCAACAATAAATTTGTTTGCAGGCTCAATAAATCATTGTATGGTATGAGGCAGTTGCCCAGACAATGGTACAAGAAATTTGACTCTTTCATGGTGAGCCACAAGGAGTGAGTATGATCATTTTGTCTACTTTAAGAAATTGAATAATGGCATATTCATTATATTAGTATTATATGTTGACAATATGCTTTTAGCAAGCAAAAGCATAACTGAGATCAACGGTTTAAAGGCTCAGATGGCTAGGACGTTCAATAAGAAAGATCTAGGAGCAACAAGGTAGATTTTGGGCATGGAGATATTCAAAGACAGGAGGAATGGTAAGCTTTGGTGTTCACAACATAATTATGTTGAGAAGATACTTTTGAGGTTTGGTATGAACGATGTGAAACCAGTTTCGGTCCCTTTGGCTTCCCATTTTAATATTTCTTTAAGTTTATGTCCTAGTACAAAAGAAGAAAATGAATATATGTCTCGAATACCATATGCTAATGCAGTAGGAAGTCTAATGTATGTGATGGTTAATATAAGGCCAGGCATTTCACATGCAGTTGGGGTTGTCAGCAGGTATATGGAAAATCCAGGTAAAGAGCATTGGGCAATAGTGAAATGGGTGCTTCGGTATCTGAGGGGCACACATGATTATTGTATCACTTATAACAGTGGTTGTGAATTAGTTTGTGGATATGTTGATTCTGATTTTGCAGGTGATTTGGACAAGAGAAGGTCGACTTCATGGTATGTCTTTACTCTTGTAGGTGGAGCTATTAGTTGGATGTCAAAGCTACAAAACATTGTTTCTTTATCCACTACAGAAGCAAAATATGTAGTTGCTTCACATGCTTGCAAAGAGGCAGTTTGGTTGAAATTTTTGTTTGGTGAGTTTGGAAGGATGCAGGACAAAGTAAAGTTACATTGTGATAGTCAAAGTGCTATTCACTTGGCTAAGAATCCAACCTACCAGAGTAAAACAAAACATATACCTATCAAGTACCATTTTGTAAGATAGGTCATCAATGAATGTGGAGTCTCTCTTGAGAAAGTGCATACAAAAGAGAATTGCGCAGACATGTTCACAAAACTAGTACTTTTAGAGAAGCTATGATGGTTCTTTTCTTCTCTTGGCTTGTAGAAAAGGTGATGAAAAAAAGGAAGGAGCAAGGTATCAGGTTAATTGTTGTCAAGATGGAGATTGTTGAATTTTGTGACAACAATTTTTTCCAAGAATAGATTTGGATCCTATTATTTTGTGTTGGTTGCAACTAAATAGACCAAGATAGAATATGGATGAGATTACATTTAATAATCATTTTCCTGTGTAAATGTATATAAATTTATGTAAGCTCGTAGAGGCAAATGGGAGATGGGAGGATATGAAAGATGTATTAGTGAAGCTGATGTAATCTCCATGATCTGAATAATAAGACAACCAATACCTATGCTTGGTGGATGTATCCCAACGTTTGGGTGAACCACGTGAAATCTTTGTGTTTCTTATCTGTGTGATTGTTGATTATCATATGTGAATTGTGTTTTCCGCACTTTCAATTCTAACAAACATAACATGGAAATTGAGTCGAACCTACACAAACAATTGATGTGCC
>ML784550.1:22799-33872 GCA_009831015.1 Picea engelmannii | reverse complement strand
ACATGTATTCATGGGCTAGGTAGTAGTGTTGTAGATTATGTGATATCTGATATCCTCGTTTCCAACCAAATAACAACTTTTGACATTTTAAATGACCATGAGCCTGACTCTGATCATAAACCTTTAACCCTAACTCTAAAATTATCCATGCATAGGAGTACCATTGAAGATAATTATGATAATCAAAGGAATTTGCACTTTTACAAAAGTAAAGTTGACATTTTCTTAAAGGATTTAAATAGTAAATTAAACCTCCTAACTTATAAGGACAACATTGAAGAACTCTATCATAATTTTACAACTACCCTTTCCACTTCTATTAACAAGTTCTCTTTCGAGGTGTCCCATAAAAAGAATAATAGAACAACCAACCCTTGGTATGATAAAGAATGTAAAATTGCTAGAAAAGCTATTAGGGATGCTTCTAATGAGCCCTTAAAACTTGATAAGATCAATACGTACAAAGCCATAATTAAAAGGAAAAAAAGTTACTATATCAATAAAAGGCAAGACCAACTTTCACAACTATACAAGTTGGATCCTAAGAAGTTTTGGAGCCAAATTCTAAAACGCAATACTAAAGAAAATAATAGGATCCATTGTTCCGTAGCCTACAAATAGCACCCAGAATTCCGCGATATACAAATTGACAAGTGAATCTATGGACTGGCTGAGCCAACATTGCACTTCTATTGTTCTGTGTCCTCCAAACAACACTCCTAGTTCCGCGATATAGAAATTGACACACAGAATGCAAAAATGGTGGAGTGCAGATTGCCATTGTTTACGGATGCCAATCCCTGTGAAGTATATAACAATATCTAAAAATTTATTTAGAATACTAAATTAGCACTTATTAGTGACAACTTGACACAGAGGTACGAAACAATTGGAATTGCAGTCTCTGCAATATACAAATTGACTACCGGACATCGTTCACTCTTCCGTCTTACAGATTATGCATTCAAATGTTCGGAGCAATACAATTAGAAGGTTCGGGCCTCGCCTCCTCTGCAGATACCTTCTCTGTTTGTTTTGGATCGTCCTTTTGGCAGGTTCACGAAATATGCAACTCCAGCATTGGCGGGTTGGCATATCTTTATTTCCATCTATACAATCAGACAACAAATCCGACCGACCGTTGTTGCTTTCGATACTTGGCCAATTTTATGTCCACGGTTGTCACGTTGGGGCCAATTTCAGTTCCATCTATATCCTTGCATGGAGAATTGAACCGACAGTTATTCCTTTTCATACCTATCGACATTTCTGATCACGGGTTCTCGGGCGGGCGGGCTCAAAATTGGCCCTCCATTGTTGCGTGTGTTACAAATACCACCCAAAATTCCGCGATATACAAATTGAGAAGCAGAGTTGCGGATTGGCTGACTTGACATTGCACTTCTATGCTAACAGGTCACCATGCAGGAACCGTCAACATTGTCATTAATGGGCGAAAAACTCGAGGAGATATCTCATTATTACGCATTAAATCAAGATGTGCGGAAACTTATTTTGTCCCTTTCGATTGTTCATCTCCAACATGCGTCGTCGTGTTGGGCCGCTCAAGAAATCTGCAATGCTTAATCGCTCATTGCAATATCCACCATGTTCACATTTCTATATATGCAATTAGTAGTGTTTAATGTTAACAACACATCATGAAATAGTCGTCCAGATTGTCATTAATCAACGAAAGTCTCGAGGACATCTCCCATTCACACGCTTTCTACCAAAATTTGTGTAGGGTTATATTAGCCCTTCCAACCTTTCATTTCATTCATCGTCTGGAACAAATAAATGTCTTTGTAGACCTATGGCAGCGGGTCGACAACAGTTTTGTGGAGATACAGTAAATATGTTTGCAAAAGAGGACCAAAGGTTCCAGTGGTCCATGGCATAATTTTACTATTCATCTCGTTCCGCCCAGAATGAAGTGATTTGGACTTCCGGAATCGCTTGTGTAGGCTGCATCCCTAAGGTTTTTTACTGTAAGGAGGTGGTCTCTTGGTGTGCTGAAAAATATATTCTAGGCCAAAGAATTATTCCACTGCGCGACCATTCTCTTGTTTCTTTGTCACCTCAGCTCTTCCGCGAGATTTTGAAATTGCTGAAACCAACATTAATGTTCAGAGGACAATACTGCAAGTAGTTTCTAGAAAAACATCATAACGGGTTGGACATCTTAGCCAACTTCCTCGAGGACTCGACAACAATTCTTGAAGATATTATAAGGCTCTAGGTAAGTTTCTTTAGAAATCCATTCAGGAAAATTTCTTGGTTGTTTACAAGAATAACGAGACAAGCATCCACAACAAGCATTTCCCATATAATTATTTATATTTATTATTTCATAGTCAAGGAACAATACATTTTCGATTGGGGAAATCTAATCTCCATTGAACTATGTTCCCAGTTGTCATGATTCAAAGAATCGAATAAATTTTACATGTCATCCTACTTGATTTTCGCAATTGTGTATTGCTTCCCGTTTCCAAAACTTTCTCTTTCCAATAAAATAAACTGTGGATTCGACCCAGTAACATTCTGGCACGACTCCCTGTGGAGACACAAGGCCTCCCATTGTTTTTATGAAGTTTTTAATGGCTTTGTCTCAGTTTTCAAAGATTTACTGTTAGGCAAGGATGCTTCGCGGATGTCTGGCCACGCAAGCAAGTTTTTGAACAAGAAGGGCACACTTGAGAAAAAGGAAAATCACAGTCTCCTCATGGTATTTGGGTCTAAGGAAAATCCTGCCTTCCTTCCATGCCACATCATAGACAAGATGTTTGTTGCAGAAATAACAAGGCAATACAACCACTGGTTGCATTTTTTCCATGACAAGAAAAAAAAACAGTTCATTCTTCTGCCCTGGAAAGTCAGAGACTTCGTGTGCATAAACATCAACAAGATTGATGAGTTTTCTGCCCATTTCAAGAAATTGAACCTAACGTACGCTGAAAGGAAAAAAGGGTTTGACCCCAATGGCATTTTTGGAGAACATTTACTGGGTGTTGGCTTTAACACCTCTTTTATCCATAGACACCTGAACCAAGACAGGGACAGTGTTGACAACAATCCTGCTTCTACCCATTGCAATGCAGAGACATTGCAAAGCGCAACTGAATTGTACATACAACATGGTAAAGTATCCGGTGAGAAGAGTACCCAGTCCCCCACCAACACTCCCAAGATCACGACACCACGAAGCATCGCTTCGATAGTCCATCCCAACAAGAAAGCAACCTAGAAATATTTGAACGGAGGAGGAGATAAGAACCCTCCTTGCATAAATATTGATAGTTCTCACAAAGTTCCACTGATGAAGAAGAGAAAAAACAATGCAGGCCATGCGGAGGAACCCAAAATTGACAGTGGAAAACTGCAAATTGAAATTGAAGCTGAGTAGATGAAAAAAATTGGGTCGTCCGCGGTGGACATATCTGACACCGAATTTTTTGACATAGATGAATCCTTCATAATCCAGAGTGCTATTTTTGACAGCCAATCTAAAAGTATGGTCATTGAAAAGAGATATGTAACAAACAAGAAAGACAAATCTCGAACAGAGATTGACTTTAGCCAAATGACCCCGTCCAAAATATTCTCATTTCACCAGGTAACTGGTGATGTTCTTCGCGATTCCATTAGAGGAATGGAGACAGATTATGCCAATCTGAAACACCGCCTCAACGAATTTGAACAAGCTTTCATTGCAACACCAGAATTTGCCAGTCCTTTGGCAAAAATTGTGCCTTCTACCACTGCAGCGAAGATGAAAGTATCCTCTACCCTCCTTGCATGCTCCAGATCCTTTGTAGAGAACAACATCAACAAAAGAATGCACCTAGTTACTGAAGCTTGAGAAACATCACAAAATTTAGTTTCCTTCGGAAAGAAGGCCAATGATTTTCTTGAACATTTGGAGGCGAATTTAAAAAATGAATAGCTTTTCTGTCATCAGGTGCTGGACCCTTTTTCCAACTATGCCCTGAACACATCGGAACTAAAAAGAAGACAGGAGAAACTCCCCTCCCCAAAGCACACCGAAAAAGTAAAAGCATGCTAAAAAATTGAGAACCTGCACCTCATTGTCAAATCATGTAAACAAGTCATATCAGAAAAGGAAAATTTATTCACAAACCTTCTCCATATGGACTTAGCGAGAACTACCAATGAGGTTCAAGATCCAAGTCACCAAAGAAGCATTCCAGGAACAAGTTGATATTTTAAAGGGGTTGTCTTTCAAAATTTTTTACGGCATACTTGAACATCGTCTAGATGAGCACGAGCGCTGTGTACTGGACTATGCCTCACACAATGAAGAAATTCAATAGAGTCTGCATAGTATTTCAATGGATCTAAGGAAATTAGAAAACGACCTTTACGACATAGAGATCCGGGATGAAATCAACACAACCCCCATGAAAAGCTACATCGAAGAATGGTTCCAACTCAGAATGGAAAGCCTTGTCCAGGAAAGGCAACAACCGATCAACAGGAGTCCACTGCCCATTGACGACAACAAAAAAAACGCATCGGCTTCATAGTAAGTCTATACTGCCATCTTGTTTTGTTTATCATTCCAGTTTAAGTCTATGTTGTCATCTTCTTTTCTTTATCAATCCACTTATGTCCTCTTTAAATAGAAAACTGTAACCAAAGACTCATAAGTTCCAATTTCTTCTTTTTAGGTCTTCCTCTCTACCAACGCACACTTCTTTCGACATTCCTAATTCTTGTACTTATTTCTTTTTATGGTCTGCGGGAGCCCCAATCCCAGTCTATATGACAAACACATTTAAATTTCCACAAACATGTAACATGCATTATTAATTTTTGTTAAATTTCAAAGAAAATTGATTCGAAAATGTCCTTATTGTATACTAAACTTTGGGTTTCTAGGAACCTTCTTGTTTGTTCCAAATAAAACTAATTCGGATATGCTACATTTCTTGTCTCCTATTGTATGCTAATTTTTGGGTCTTCAATGACATTGATGGTTTAAATGTTGATGTAATTTCCTGATATATGTAACAACCATTATTTATTTTATAATAATTTTCTATAGTTTGCAAGCCCATTTCTCAATTTTTATATCGTGGAACTGTTGAGGGTTTTTGTAGGACACGGAACAACAAAGGCTCATTTTTTAAACCGCCATCCCGACAACCCGCGATCCAAAGACTCGCTAATTATGGAATGAGAAGTCCGTCCATGCTCTATAAAACATGTGCAAAGAAAACTAATTCGTCAATGCTATATCTTTTTTTTTCCAAAAAAAAGCCTTAGTTTTAAAGCAAAGTAATTCAGTGCAACAGATGTTATTACTATTCTATTATATAACATACATTATTAATTTCTGATAAATTTCTATAGTCCGCAACTACGCCTCCCATTTTGTATATTGCGGAATAGTCGGTGCTATTTGTAGACCATGGGACATCAGACACCCAATTTTCAATGCGCCAGCCCGAGAACCCATAATACAAAAACTACCTACGTATGCAATGAGGGATACAAATTTCGTATCTATAAAACTCAAAATCTACTTTATACAAATGCATCTTTCGTATGTATAGTTTATTTACTAAATATCTACTTTATACAAGTACATTGTTCGTATGTATAATTTATTTACTAAATATCTACTTTATACAAATACATATTTCGTATGTATAATTTATTTATTTCTGATGACTTTCTATGTCCTAATTTTAAAAATAACCAATTCGGTAATGCTAATTTTTTTGTGTCCAACAACCATTCAAACATTGATAATTTTTGATATTTTTTCAAGAAGAACTAATTTGGGAATACTATGTTCTGCATGCAATTCTAGCCATCGGCCTGTATTAGGTCACATTTACTCCCATCTACGCTAGCACTTGTTTAAATTGAATTTATGAATGCATAAATGAATTCAACTTGTAGAAAAACCCATAGGATACTCAGATTATATAGACTTATACAGATTTGACCACTCAAATCTACATATCCAACAATTTCTGGCTAAATTTTAATCAAAATTAAACTAATAATATCACCAACAAAAATACAAAACTTAAAAAGTTTATGCTACCACCCTAGTAAAACATATAAAACTACCCATTCAAACATTGAGTGATATGACCACTCAAATCTATAGATCCAATAGTTTTTGGCCAGATTTTAATCAAAATTAAACTAATAATATCACCAGCAAAAAAAACATAACTTAAAAAGTTTATGCTACCACCCTAGTAAAACATCTAAACCTACCCATTAAAACACTAAGTGATATTTAAAACATAAATGAATTCAACTTGTCGAAAAATTCATAAGACACTTGGATTATACAGACTTAACCACTCAAATCTGCAGATACAATAGTTTCTAACCAGATTTTAAGCAAAATTAAACTAATAATATCACCAGGAAAAAAATCAAATCTTAAAATCTTTAAACTAAGAACCTCGTAAAACATCTAAACCTATCCATTAAAACACTGAGTGATATTTATAGCTCGATTCCTGTTCTATGACAGATAACCATGTCAAAAGGGCCATCTGAATAGTTGATGAGATCGAAATTCTTGGAATCCTATTCTAAGAATATGTTTTCTCTATTATTCCTCCACCCCAGCCATGTCGAAAGCATCATCTAAATAGCTGCTGAGATCAGAATCCGTGGATTTCTATTCTAACGACGAAGGAGAAGAAACAGATATCCATGTAGAAAACGCCATCTGAATCTCGCTAATGGTGGGCCGACTAGTCAAATCCTCATGAACACACGTCCTTGCCAACCTGGCCATGGTGAAAGCCATTTCCAACGGATAATCATCCTTCAGGTCCAGATCCATGAAACCCTTAAGTTTCTCCATGGGATTCGAACCCTCGATCATGCCCCCAATTGTAGTCCACAACATGATATCTCCATCCTAGAGTAAAACCGCTGGTTTTCCGGAGAGAATCTCCAGCATGACGACCCCGAAGGAGAAGACGTCAAGCTTTGGAGTGACGAGCCCGTGGGCAAGATATTCAGGCGCCATGTATCCCTGCGTGCCACTCACATGTTTTGTCACAGCAAAGTCCTCCTCTGCCGATTTCTCGAGGCCGAAATTAGCAATCTTGGCTCGGAGATTGCCGTCGAGCAGAACGTTGCTACTCTTGATGTCCTTGTGGACGTAGGGGGGGATGGTGTAATTGTGAAGATAGCTGAGCCCGTTTTCCACATCCAGAGCGATCTCTAGTCTGTGTCTCTAGGTCAGAAAGGGCGAGCTGTCCTGAAGGCAGTCGGCGAGAGAGCCATTGTCGGCATGCTCGAAGACGAGGTATGAACCTGTGTCGGACACTCAGAACCCCCATAGGCGAACGAGATTGGAGTGGTGGAGCTTTTCAAGAATTCCGACCTGTTGAGAGACGTCGCGCTGCATCTTCTTGATCGCCACCGGGGTGTCGTCGATGGTGCCACAGTAGACGGAGCTGGCCAACATATATAGACTAGTATAACCGCAAAGTGGCTGGTGAAAGCCGAAAGGTGATGCCAAAGCTTCCTCCTGACAGTTGAAATGCACGAACAATTGAAATGCACATAGAGTTGAGGAAATCTAAAAGTTAATTTCAAATGTGATAATTTCAAAGGTTAATCAGTTAAACGTGGCAATCATATGGTGGTACAGTAATTTTTTAATATGATTAGGTAAATGTTAAAAAGTAAACAGGTTAACTGATGCATTCAAAAATACAAGGAAGTTATGAAGAGTAAATCAGATTCATTGATTTGGGAGGACGACTAAGAATATGCCAAGCATCTTCAATTGTTAGCCATCAGATTAGAATTTTAAATTAAAAGGTGATTAATTGTGCCCATCTCCAATAGGTATAGCGTAAATAAATCAATCCACATGAAGACATTATTTACCATAAAAACCAAAATGTGAAAATTATTTTGCATGGTATTCAAATGGTTAAAGAAAAATTCGATGGTGTAAAATGTGAGTGGGTCGACTTTAATATATAAAAGTTGAAGGATTGAATTTATCTTATTATACATGACATGACATGGTGGTGAGGTGAATGTTTAAAACAATATTCAAAAAGGTGGAGGAATTGAAGTAAAGGTGATTTTTTTTTATTAAAAGGTGATTTTTTTTTTTAAATGTTTTATATTAATTTTTTTTTATCAAACCTTGTAAAGTTTATACCATTATTCCTTCATATTAATTTTCAAAGGGTCTTGGTTATTATAAGAATAATTTTTTAGGATTTTTTTCTTTTGCTAATGGCGAAAACTCAGAGTGCTAAATTCGAAATCGAGAAGTTTAATGGCAAGAACAATTTCGAGATATGGAAGGTTAAGATGCACGATCTGTTCGTGAAACAAGGCATGGTGAAGATGCTTTTGGGAAAAGATAATTAACCCGCGACCATAACAAATGAAGACTGATATGAGATCGATGCGAGAGCACTGAGTGCCATATGTCTGTGTTTGGCAGATGATGTTCTGTTCAACATTGTTGTAGAGAAGACACCAGCCGGTTTATGGACGAAGCTGGAAAGCTTGTATATGATGAAATCCTTGACGAACAAGATCTTCCTGAAAAGACAATTGTACAATTTGCGCATGAAGGAAGGTACGAAAATAACTGATCATTTAAATACTTTTAATACTCTTTTAGTCCAGTTGACTAGCATGGGAGTGAAATTCGATTATGAAGACAAAGCAATTACATTATTGTGTTCTTTGCCCGCATCATGGGATCACTTTGTTACCTCTATTAGTTTCAACACAACAAAAAGTATTGAGTTTGATGTTATTGTTAGAGCTTTACTGTCTGAGGAAACAAGGAAGAAATCCAATTCAGAAACCTCTATATCTGAGGTGATGATGGTCAGAGGAAGACCTAAAGAAAGAGGATAGGGTCATAGGGATTTCTCTCGGTCAAAGTCAAAGGGAAAGAAGAGCAAGATTAAGTGTTGGTTTTGTGGCAAATTTGGACACCTGAAGAAGGATTGTTGGAAGAGACAACAAGCCTCCAAAGAAGACCCTCCAAAAGAGATGAAGGAAGCAAATGCAATCGAAACAGGTTCAACAACAGGGTCAGGTATGACTGATGAAGTTTTATCGATTAATATTGGTTCACGTCATGATCAACAATGATTATTAGATTCTGGTGCTTCAAATCACATGTGTCTTCATAGACACTGGTTTATTACTTACCAGTCTATAGATGATGGAATAGTTTACATGGGAAATGATAAATCATGTAAAGTTGTGGGAATTCGTAGCATTCAAATTAAGATGTTTGATGGAACTATTAAAATACTAACTGATGTGAGACATGTAATTGAGCTTAGGAAGAACCTAATTTCTCTGGGAGTCTTAGACACTGGAGGATATAGGAGTATTGTTCTAGGTGGAGTTATGAAGGTGTATAAAGGAATCCTATTGGTCATGAAGGCGAAGAAGGTTGGTAACCTATTTCTGTTAGAAGGAAGAATTGAGTCAGATAATGTGACAACAGTATCCGAGAATGACAGTGATTCTATTCGACTATGGCATCAACGGTTAAACCATATGAGCAAAAGAGGATTAAAGGTATTATTTGATCGCAATTTGCTTCATAATCTAAAGTCTTTAAAGTTAGATTTCTGCAAGCACTATATTTATGGAAAATAGAATAGGCAGAGATTTAGAACCGGAAGACACACCAGTGAAGGAATTCTTGATTATATCCATTCTGATGCTTGGGGACCATCCCCTACTATTTCATATGGAGGATCGTAATATTTTGTAACTTTTATAAATGATTTCTCTAGGAAGGTGTGGATCTATATGTTGAAAAGAAAGGCTGATGTGTTTACAGTTTTCAAGCAGTTTAGAGATTTAGTTGAAAAAAACACCAGTAAGTCCATTAAAAGTTTAAGAACTAATAATGGTGGTGAATTTACATCAATGGAATTTGAGAACTATTGCAAGGAGTTTGGGATTGATATGAATAAAATCGCTGCCTATACTCCTCAACAAAATAGAGTTGTTGAACGCATGAACATGACTCTTCTAGAGAGAGCAAGGAGTATGCTTAGTAATGCCAACTTGCAACAAGAATTGTGGGTAGAAGCATTATCTAGAACTTGTTATCTGGTGAATTGATCACCATAAAAAACAATAGAGTGTAAGATTCCTGAAGAGGTATGGAAAGGTCACCCATGTAATTATTCTAATCTTAGATTTTTTGGTTGTGAAGCCTATGCTCTAATTTCGAAACATTAGCGTTCTAAACTAGATCCAAAATAATAAAAAAAGGCTTATCTTTGTTGGATATGGTGATGGTATTAAGGGGTATAGGTTGTGGGATCTTATTGCCCACAATATCACCATTAACAAAGATTTAATATTTGATGAATTATCTCTCATCAAATCAGTTGTAGATGTTCAAATGAAACAGGAAGAAGTACCTAAGTATCAACAGATTCAGTTTGAAACCAGTTCAAATACAGATGAAAGTGAACATGAACAAGTTTCTGAAGATGTTCATGAAGAGTTTCATGCAGAGGAAGACATGGTTGATGATAACAATCAATAGAATGTGGATGAGCCACAAACTTCCCTAAGGAGGTCTACGTGGGTTAGAAATCCCCCAAGAAGGTATGATGATTTTGTTTCGTCAATTTCCTTAGGTACTAATGATGATGAACCTTCGTGCTATCAGGAAGCTGTGAAGGGTTCTAATAGTGATAAATGGAGAGAATAAATGAAGGATGAAATGAAGGCATTAGAGAGGAATGTCACATGGGACCTGGTAAAACTTCCAAGAAACAGAAAAAATGTAGGTTGCAAGTGGGTATACAAGCTGAAGAAGGGTGTTGATGATAAGGTGGAAAGGTACAAAGCAAGGTTGGTTGCGAAAGGATATTCTCAGAAAGAAGGTATTGACTTTCATGATATTTTTTCACCAGTTGTTAAGTCTGTTTCAATTTGAATTGTGTTAGCATTAGTTGCATTACTTGATTTGGAGTTGGAGAAGTTAGATGTTAAAATTGCCTTCTTACATGGAGATTTGGATGAGGAAATTTACATGGAACAACC
>ML784550.1:0-11536 GCA_009831015.1 Picea engelmannii | reverse complement strand
TACAAATACATATTTCGTATGTATAATTTATTTATTTCTGATGACTTTCTATGTCCTAGTTTTAAAAATAACCAATTCGGTAATGCTAAATTTTTTGTGTCCAACAACCATTCAAACATTGATAATTTTTTATATTTTTTCAAAAAGAACTAATTCGGGAATACTATGTTCTGCACGCAAACCACATGTATTTCAACTTTCTAGCCACCTGTCTGTACTAGGTCACATTTACTCCCATACTAACATGGCAGGGACTACGCTGCCATGCAACACTTGTTTAAATTGAATTTATGAATGCATAAATGAATTCAACTTGTAGAAAAACCCATAGGATACTCATATTATATAGACTTATACAGATTTAACCACTCAAATCTACATATCCAACAATTTCTGGCTAGATTTTAATCAAAATTAAACTAATAATATCACCAGCAAAAAAAAAAACTTAAAAAGTTTATGCTACCATCCTAGTAAAACATATAAAACTACCCATTAAAACATTGAGTGATATGACCACTCAAATCTATAGATCCAACGGTTTCTGGCCAGATTTTAATCAAAATTAAACTAATAATATCACCAACAAAAAAAACATAACTTAAAAAGTTTATGCTACCACCCTAGTAAAACATCTAAACCTACCCATTAAAACACTGAGTGATATTTAAAACATAAATGAATTCAATTTTTCGAAAAATCCATAAGACACTTGGATTATACAGACTTAACCACTCAAATCTGCAGATACAACAATTTCTAACCAGATTTTAATCAAAATTAAACTTATAATATCACCAGGAAAAAAACCAAATCTTAAAACCTTTAAACTAAGAACCTAGTAAAACATCTAAACCTATCCATTAAAACACTGAGTGATATTTATAGCTGTTGGAATAATTCGTGGATTCCTGTTCTATGACAGATAACCATGTCAAAAGGGCCATCTGAATCGCTGTTGAGATCGAAATTCTTGGAATCCTATTCTAAGAATATGTTTTCTCTATTATTCCTCCACCCCAGTCATGTCGAAAGAATCATCTAAATTGCTACTGAGATCAGAATCCATGGATTCCTATTCTAACAACGAAGGAGAAGAAGCAGATAGCCATGTCGAAAGCGCCATTTGAATCTCGCTAATGATGGGACGACTAGTCAAATCCTCATGAACGCACATCCTCACCAACCTGGCCATGGCGAAAGCCATTTCCAACGGATAATCATCCTTCAGGTCCAGATCCAAGAGACCCTTAAGTTTCTCCATGGGATTCGAACCCTCGATCATGCCCCCAATTGTAGTCCACAACATGACATCTCCATCCCAGAGCAAAACCGCTGGTTTGCCAGAGAGAAGCTCCAGCATGACGACCCTGAAGGAGAAGACGTCAAGCTTAGGAGTGGCGAGCCCGTGGGCAAGATATTCGGGCGCCATGTATCCCTGCGTGCCACTCACATGTTTTGTCACAACAAAGTCCTCCTTTACCGATTTCGCCAGGCCAAAATTAGCAATCTTGGCTCGGAGATTGCCGTCGAGCAGAACGTTGCTACTCTTGATGTCCTTGTGGACGTAGTGGGGGGTGGTGTAATTGTGAAGATAGTTGAGCCCATTTGTCACATCCAGAGCAATCTCTAGTCTGTGTCTCCAGCTCAGAAAGGGCGAGCTGCCCTCAAGGCAGTCGGCGAGAGAGCCATTGTCGGAATGGTCGAAGACGAGGTATGAACCTGTGTCGGACACACAGAACCCCCATAGGCGAATGATATTGGAGTGGTGTAGCTTTTCAAGAATTCCGACCTGCTGAGAGACGTCGCGCTGCATCTTCTTGATCGCCACCGGGGTGTCGTCGATGGTGCCACGGTAGACGGAGCCGGCGATTCTGTTCGCCTGGCTAAAATTCCCGGTCGCGGCTTCCAATTCCTTCAACAACATATATATAGATAAATCAATGCACATGAAGACATTATTTACCATGGAAACCATAATGTGAAAATTATTTTTCATGGTATTCGAATGGTTAAAAATAGATGGTGTAAAATGTGAGTTGGTCGACTTTAATATATAAAAGTTGAAGGATTGAATTTGTCATATTATACATGACATGGTGGTGAGGTGAGTGTTTAAAACAATTCAAAAAGGTGGAGGAATTAAAGTAAAGGTGAATTTTTTTATTAAAAGGTGATTTTTTTTTTTTTTTTAAATGTTTTATATTAATTTTTTATTTATCAAACCTTGAAGTTTATATCATTATTCCTTCACATTAATTTTCAAAGGGCCTTGGTTATTATAAGAAGAAGTTTTTTAAGATTTTTTTCTTTTGCTAATGGTGAAAACTCAGAGTGCTAAATTCAAAATAGAGAAGTTCAATGGTAAGAACAATTTCAAGATATGGAAGGTTAAGATGCATGATCTACTCGTGCAACAAGGCATGGTGAAGACGCTTTTGGGAAAAGAAAAGCAACCCGCGACCATAACAAATGAAGACTGGGATGAGATCGATGAGAGAGCATTGAGTGCCATACGTCTGTGTTTGGCAGATGATGTTTTGTTCAACATTGTTGCAGAGAAGACACCAGTCGGTTTGTGGATGAAGCTGGAAAGCTTGTATATGACGAAATCCTTGACGATCAAGATCTTCCTGAAAAGACAATTGTACAGTTTGTGCATGAAGAAAGGTACGAAAATAGCTGATCATTTAAATACTTTTAATACTCTTTTAGTCCAGTTGACTAGCATGGGAGTGAAATTCAATTATGAAGACAAAGAAATTACATTATTGTGTTCTTTGCCCACGTCATGGGATCACTTTGTTACCTCTATTAGTTTCAGCACAACAAAAAGTGTTGAGTTTGATGTTATTGTTGGAGCTTTACTATCTGAGGAAACAAGGAAGAAATTCAATTCAGAAACCTCTATATCTGAGGAAATGATGGTCAGAGGAAGACCTAAAGAAAGATGACAGGGTCAGAGGGATTTCTCTTAGTCAAATTCAAAGGTAAAGAAGAGAAAGATTAAGTATTGGTTTTGTGGCAAATTTGGACACCTGAAGAAGGATTGTTGGAAGAGACAACAAGCCTTCAAAGAAGACCCTCCAAAAGAGACAAAGGAAGCAAATGCCACTGAAACAGGTTCAACAACAGGTTCATGTATGACTGATGAAGTTTTATCAATTAATATTGGTTCACATCATGATCAACAATGGTTATTAGATTCTGGTGCTTCAAATCACATGTGTCTTCATAGACACTGGTTTATTACTTACCAGTCTATAGATGCTGGAATAGTTTACACGAGAAATGATAAATCATGTAAAGTTGTGGGAATTGGTAGCATTCGAATTACGATGTTTGATGGAAATATTAAAATACTAATTGAAGTGAGACATGTACTTGAGCTTAGGAAGAACCTAATTTCTTTGGGAGTCTTAGACACTGGAGGATATAAGAGTATTGTTCAAGGTGGAGTTATGAAAGTCTACAAAGGAATCCTACTGGTCATGAAGGCGAAGAAGGTTGGTAACCTGTTTCTGTTAGAAGAAAGAACTGAGTCAGATCATGTGACAACGGTATCCGAGAATGACAATGATTCTATTCGATTGTGGCATCAACAGTTGGGCCATATGAGTGAAAGAGGATTAAAGGTATTATCTGTTCACAATTTGCTTCCAAGTCTAAAGTCTTTAAAGTTAGATTTCTGCAAGCACTGTATTTATGGAAAATAGAATAGGCATAGATTTAGAATCGGAAGACACACCAGTGAAGGAATTCTTGATTATATCCATTCTGATGTTCGGGGACCATCCCCTACTATTTCATATGGAGGATCATAATATTTTGTAACTTTTATAAATGATTTCTCTAGGAAGGTGTGGATCTATATGTTGAAAATAAAGGTTGATGTGTTTACATTTTTCAAGAAGTTTAGAGCTTTAGTGGAAAAGAGCACTGGTAGGTCCATTAAATGTTTAAGAACTCATAATGATGGTGAATTTACGTCAATGAAATTTGAGAACTATTGCAAGGAGTTTGGGATTGATATGAATAAAATCACTGCCTATACTCCTCAGCAAAATAGAGTTGTTGAACGCATGAACAAGACTCTTCTAGAGAGAGCAAGGAGTATGCTTAGTAACGCTAACTTGCAGCAGGAACTGTGGGAAGAAGTAGTAGCTAGAACTTGTTATCTGGTGAATTGATCACCATAAAAAACAATAGAGTGTAAGATTCCTGAAGAGGTACGGAAAGGTCACCCATGTAATTATTCTAATCTTAAATTTTTTTCTTGTGAAGCCTATGCTCTAATTTCGAAACATTAGCGTTCTAAACTAGATCCAAAATTAAAAAAAGGCTTACCTTTGTTGGATATGGTGATGGTATTAAGGGGTACAGGTTGTGGGATCTTATTGCCCACAAGATCACCATTAACATAGATGTAATATTTGATGAATTATCTCTCATCAAATCAGTTGTAGATGTTCAAATGAAACATGAAGAAGTACCTAAGTATCAACAGATTCAATTTGAAACCAGTTCAAATACAGATGAAAGTGAACATGAACAAGTTTATGAAGATGTTCATAAAGAGTTTCCTGTAGAGGAAGACATGGTTGATGATAACAATCAACAGAATGTGGATGAGCCACAAAATTCCCTAAGGAGGTCTACGCGGGTCAGAAATCCCCCAAGAAGGTATGATGATTTTGTTTCGTCAATTTCCTTAATTACTAATGATGATGAACCTCCGTGCTATCAGGAAGTTGTGAAGGGTTCTAACAGTGGTAAATGAAGAGAAGAAATGAAGGCATTAGAGAGGAATGCCACATGGGACCTGATAAAATTTCTAAGAGATAGAAAAAATGTAGGTTGCATGTGGGTCTACAAGTTGAAGAAAGGTGTTGATGATAAGGTGGAAATGTACAAAGCAAGGTTGGTTGCGAAAGGATATTCTCAGAAAGAAGGTATTGACTTTCATGATATTTTTTCACCAATTGTTAAGTCTGTTTCAATTCGAATTGTGTTAGCATTAGTTGCATTACTTGATTTGGAGTTGGAGTAGTTAGATGTTAAAATTGTCTTCTTACATGGAGATTTGGATGAGGAAATTTACATGGAACAACCTAAAGGGTTCGTTCAGAATCGCAACAAGAAATTTGTTTGCAGGCTCAAGAAATCATTGTATGGTCTGAGGCAGTTGCCCATACAATGGTACAAGAAATTTGACTCTTTCATGGTGAGCTAGAATTACACAAGGAGTGAGTATGATCATTGTGTCTAATTTAAGAAATTGAATAATGGCATATTCATTATATTAGTATTATATGTTGACAATATGCTTTTGGCAAGCAAAAGCATAACTGAGATCAACAAGTTAAAGGCTCAGATGGCTAGGACGTTCAATATGAAAGATCTAGGAGCAACAAGGTATATTTTGGGCATGGAGATATTCAGAGACATGAGGAATGGTAATCTTTGGTGTTGAATCACAACATAAGTATGTTGAGAAGATACTTTTGAGGTTTGGTATGAACGATTTGAAACCAGTTTTGGTCCCTTTGGCTTCTCATTTTAATCTTTCTTCAAGTTTATGTCCTAGTACAAAAGAAGAAAAGAAATATATGTCTCGAATACCATATGCTAATGCAGTAGGAAGTCTAATGTATGTGATGGTTAATACAAGGCCAGACATTTCACATGCAGTTGGGGTTGTCAGCAAGTATATGGAAAATCCAGGTAGAGAGCACTGGGCAATAATGAAATGGGTGCTTCGGTATCTGAGGGGCACACGTGATTATTGTATCACTTATAGCAGTGGTTGTGAATTAGTTTGTGGATATGTTGATTCTAATTTTGCAGGTGGTTTTTACAAGAGAAGGTCGACTTCATGGTATGTATTTACTCTTGCAGGTGGAGCTATTAGTTGGATGTCAAAGCTACAAAACATTGTTTATTTATCCACTACAGAAGCAAAATATGTAGCTGCTTCACATGCTTGCAAAGAGACAGTTTGGTTGAAAGTTTTGTTTGGTGAGTTTGGAAGGATGCAGGACAAAGTAAAGTTACTTTGTGAAAGTCAAAGTGCTATTCACTTGGCTAAGAATCCAACCTACCACAAAAAAACAAAACATATACCTATAAAGTACCATTTTGTAAGATAGGTCATCAATGAACATGGAGTCTCTCTTGAGAAAGTGCATACAAAAGAGAATTGCGTAGACATGTTCACAAAACCAGTACTATTAGAGAAGCTACGATGGTTCTTGTCTTCTCTTGGCTTGCAGAAAAGGTGATGAAAAAAAGGAAGGAGTAAGGTATCAGGTTAATTGTTGTCAAGGTGGAGATTGTTGAATTTTGTGACAACAAATTTTTCCAAGAATAGATTTGGATCATATTATTCTGCGTTGGTTGCAACTAAATAGACCAAGTTAGAATATGGATGAGATTACATTTACATTTAATAATCAGTTTCCTGTGTAAATGTATATAAATTTATGTAAGCCCGTAGAGGCAAATGGGAGATGGGAGGATATGAGAGATGTATTAGTGAAGCTGATGTAATCTCCATGATCTGAATAATAAGACAACCGATACCTATGCTTGGTAGACGTATCCCAACGTTTGGGTGAACCACGTGAAATTTTTGTGTTTCTTATCAGTGTGATTGTTGATTATCATATGTGAATTGTGTTTTCCGCACTTTCAATTCTAACAAACATAACATGGAAATTGAGTCGAACCTACACAAACGATTGATGTGCCCTGGTCGTATCTATAGTAGATAATATATAATACTTTCCAAAGGGTGTCTCTTTCTAAGATCAAGACCAAAAAACCTATGTACTATTTGATTCCCTTAATTGCATAAGGACCAGTAGCATCACTAGCATGGGTGGATCCATAACCACCTACAGAAACAAGGGTGGAAACACAAGTTCCAAATCCAGTTGTTTTGGTGGTTGCAGAGTTATCTCCTCTAGTTCAAGGGGCTTGGTCTAATCCGAGCACAAAAATCTTACATAAGCCACTCAACACTACATTCAATGATTGATTCTCTATGATTATGGTTTAATCAATTTATTCTCATTAGTATAGGGGAAAGGTGCTCAGGAAAGTTGCTTTGTTCTATTACGATACACTATCATTGATCAATGGGTTTGATTATCCATGGACTATTTCTATACTACATACGATGCATTTATCAATCTATTGGAAACCTGCTAATAGCATATAACAAGTGGGAGGAACAAGATTTGAATCTATATCTATGAGATGAGATCACTACAACCGTCACAGTGAATTCTTGAATTGCTTGTAAAATATTTATAAGTTCTATTGCAATAACAATAGAAAGGAGAGTTTGACACTTAACCCTAAAGACCAAAGTTTCCTTCAATAATGTTGCCTTTGACTATAGCTAAAAATATTTAAAAAGGAATCTTAAAAGTAAAACCATTGTAGTTAGTTAAGTAGGATGATCCAGTTACTACAAGGACCCTGAAAGATGTACTGATTTTCATAGTAGTTCAACTAATTTTATTAACTAATGACTATAAAATGAATTAAGGTGCTAAATTTATGAGTAAAGCATTATAGTAATTACATTGTAGTTCAGTTTCTATCAACAACAAATCTTAATTCAAACCAATTAGAAATACAATCCTAATCGCAACCTCCTTGCTCAATTCAAATTAATATTCAAATGCCAGAGTCGTCAATACAACAAATGCTCAGCTATGGAGGACAATTTATTGAAACACTTAACTTATACACGAGGAGACCAAAAGGGGGTTCGCTGGATTTCTCATCTTTGTAGTTAGGATGTAAATTATTAATATGAATTTAGTGCATATCATGTTCTGTCTCTGTTATGGAGAGGATCAATCCCAATGTATTATACAATACAGACATACGATAGAATGGGCTACATCTAATAACGACAAGAAACCTCCTCAGAGTATGTAATTCCAGGGATATATCTAACACTAAGTGTCTTTGAGGATTATTGACACAAAACCTGGGTTGGTGTTTTATATTTTCTAAAAACAACTAATGTAACTCGATTGCAAAACAACCAATACAACTAATGTCCAGTAAGGTAACGAAATTTGTGTGGATTTATTACATTTTGGAAATGTATGAATACGTTGAATTTCATTATTAATGCTATTAATAGTCATCTATAAGTCCCCATATGCTAGATTAATATTATTATAATTAATATTAATTTGGTTAATATTAATTATAATAATAATTATTATAATTATAATATGACTTAGAGAGGTCGACCTTGTTGAGTTAATAGACACTTCAACTAACAGGTTTAGGTTAGTAAAAGTAAAATCTCCATTGTGGAAATATATCTTTCATATAAGTTTGGAAATTTTAGCAAGTACATCCACTTGGGAAAAGGTGCCGCCTCTCTTGGGCCCTAGTCTTCTAGGGTTTGAGAACCCTCTTGTGTGCTAGGTATTTCTTGGTGGTGAATGTCTTTCTCTTGAAGAATATAGCAAAGGATTTGGGTGGGTTTTCTTCCCTTCTTGAGAAGGGTTTCCCATGATACTTTTTGTGTTCTTGTGCATGGTGTTTCTTCTTATGATCTTGGTTGCTGCTATATTATTGTCTATGATTAAGTGAAATGATAAAATGGAATGAACTTCATGCTTAACCTAGCTTATTGAAAAATCAACATATTCATCATTAAGATATTGTTATATTTCAATTTGTTTATCTTTTTAAATTAATGTTTGTTAGAGAATTCATTGTAAATCCTCTCTCTCATTATTTCTAACATAGTTTATGGAATATTATAAATTTCAATTATCTTTTTATATTACATAACTCTTCTACATAATTATTTTTAATGAGATGATAGAAACTCTAAAACAAAGATAATATATAAAATAAAAAAATTTAACAATTAATAAGTATAATTTCTTTTACTAAAACTTGAAAATTAAAAACATTTTAAACATTAATTTGAAAAGTATAAGTATAATCCTTTCTTGGTAAAAGAAAAAAAAATTGAATTAGTAAAATTTACATGGAGCTTGACATCCCATTCATCACATCCATTCCATATTAATTTTGAAAGTCAAAAGCATATTAAATTTGAGCAATGCAATTCCATAATTTTATCATTATATTCCTCATGACCTTATCTCCATTAGTTAATAAAGGAGTAAGCTTATTGTTACATGAAAATTGTTTAGTTAAATATATTTATGGATAATTCATGAATACTTATATTTTTAAAATTTATAATAATATTAAAAAAATCAATATATATAAATCATTTTAGATAAATAAGAGTTTTTTTAAATAAATATAATAAATAAATATGATTTATCACTTTATTATAAAAATATATACTTTCTTCAAAATTATATTCAATTATGTGTATATGGTATTTTTACAGCATATAAATTTGAGTGAAATTTTAATTTTTTGTTGTTGTAGAATATAAATTTAGGTGAAATTTTAATTTTTTGTTGTTTAAATTGCATTTATGAATACATAAATGAATTCAAACTTATATAGACTTACCACTCAAATCTACAAATCCAACAATTTCTAACTAGATTTTAATCAAAATTAAACTAATAATATCATCAACAAAAAAAAAAAMAAAATTTAAAAAGTTTATGCTACGAGCGTAGTAAAACATCTAAACCTACYCATTAAAACACTGAGAGATATTTAAAACATAAATGAATTCAGCTTGTAGAAAAACCCATAAGACACTCGGATTATACTAACTTATACAGACTTAACCACTAAAATCTGCAGATATAACACTCAAATCTGCAGATATAACAGTTTCTAACCAGATTTTAAGCAAAATTAAACTAATAATATCACCAGAAAAATGGGAGGATATGAAAGATGTATTAGTGAAGGTGATGTAATCTCCATGATCTGAATAATAAGACAACCAATACCTATGCTTGGTGGATGTATCCCAATGTTTGGGTGAACCACGTGAAATCTTTGTGTTTCTTATCTGTGTGATTGTTGATTATCATATGTGAATTGTGTTTTCCGCACTTTCAATTCTAACAAACATAACATGGAAATTGAGTCGAACCTACACAAACAATTGATGTGCCCTGGTCGTATCTACAGTAAATAATATATAATACTTTCCAAAGGGTGTCTCTTTCTAAGATCAAGACCAAAAAAACTATGTACTATTTGATTCCCTTAATTGCATAAGGACTAGTAGCATCACTAGCATGGGTGGATCCATAACCACCTACAAAAACAAGGGTGGAAACACAAGTTCCAAATCCAGTTGTTTCGGTGGTTGTAGAGTTATCTCCTCTAGTTCAAGGGGCTTGGTCTAATCCGAGCACAAAAATCTTACACAAGCCACTCAACACTACATTTAATGATTGATTCTCTATAATTATGGTTTAATCAATTTATTCTCAATAGTATATGGAGGTGCTTTGTTATATTACAATACACTATTATTGATCAATGGGTTTGATTATCCATGGACTATTTCTATACTACATACGATGCATTTATCAGTCTATTGGAAACCTGCTACTAGCATATAACAAGTGGGAAGAACAATATTTGAATCTATATCTCTGAGATGAGATCACTACCACCTGTCAGAGTGAATTCCTGAATTGCTTGTAAAATATTTATAAGTTCTATTGCAATAACAATAAAAAGGAGAGTTTGACACTTAACCCTAAAGAGTCAAGTTTCCTTCAATAATGTTGCCTTTGACTATAGCTAAAAATATTTAAAAAGAAATCTTAAAAGTAAAACCATTGTAGTTAGTTAAGTAAGATGCTCCAGTTACTACAAGGACCGTGAAAGATGTACTGATTTTCATAGTAGTTCAACTAAATTTATTAACTAATGACTATAAAATGAATTCAACTAAATTTATTAACTAATGACTATAAAATGAATTAAGGTGCTAAATTTACGAGTAAAGCATTATAGTAATTACATTGTAGTTCAGTTTCTATCAACAACAATTCTTAATTCAAACCAATTAGAAATACAATCCTAATCGCAACCTCCTTGCTAAATTCAAATTAATATTCAAATGCCGGAGTCGTCAATACAACAAATTCTCGGCTATGGAGGACAATTTATTGAAACACTTAACTTATACCTTAACTTATACACGAGGAGACCAAAAGGGGGTTCGCTGGATTTCTCATCTTTGTAGTTAGGATGTAAATTATTAATATGAATTTAGTGCATATCATGTTCTATCTCTGTTATGGAGAGGATCAATCCCAATTTATTATACAATACAGACATACGATGGAATGGGCTACATCTACTAACGACAAGAAACCTCCTCAGAGTATGTAATTCCAGGGATATATCTAACACTAAATAAGTGTCTTTGAGGATTATTGACACAAAACTGGGTTGGTGTCTTATATTTTCTAAAAACAATTAATGTCAACTAGATTGCAAAACAACCAATACAACTAATGTCCAGTAAGGTAACGAAATTTGTGTGGATTTATTACATTTTGGAAATGTATGAATACGTTGAATTTCATTATTA
>ML784549.1:283370-301496 GCA_009831015.1 Picea engelmannii | reverse complement strand
CCATTAATAAACAAACTTGTAACTCACCCATGAGATCAAACCATAATAATAGTGTTAGAAGGAAGTTACCCTCTAGGCCTAGACATAGATTCATATGCACATTACACCCACTAAACTCCATTCTCAAATATAATGGAACCAATTGAGCTCCAAATAAACTTCCTCTTCTTGTATGCGATGGTCATTCTATGGAAATCACATAAAGTGTGATGAACAACATGACAATAGCTGTACTAAAAGGGTATTTTTTCATAATACACCTCATGAGAGAACCTCTTCTCTTGAAATTATATAACTCATGGTAGTATTAGTAGATCTTACCATATAGTATAGTGACATCAACATTGTATAAATTAGTTATTAACATGCAATTATTAGAGAGTAATGCACAACATGTTCATATATATCTGTCCATGTCATCATGGTGATGTTATCAAGTCATCTTGTTGAGGCATGGACCAATCATAGGTTTCCACATATCATTGATGATGCCATCAATTTAGAGTTAAGGAGACAAGTGATACCTTCAGGAGATGACACATGACATTCTTGCACATATGGATTAAAAATATATGTCATTCTCTTTTTCATCAAAATATATCTAAGTGTTGACTTCTAGATTTGAAGTGAAATTTAAATGGATTTCATATAAATTTTGTGCCAGTTGAGTTTATCATCCTTCACATATCATGTTGTAGGATTTGCCATGGTTTTCTCCATGGGATTGACAAGTCTCTTAATTGAATTTAATAAAATTTTAAGTTTCAACATACATATGGATTCGATACTTTATGTTTTGTAGATTGCATGACCTTTGGAATAGACCCACATTTATTTATGGGGGATTTAATAACACTTTAGGCCTAGAAATAACTAGGTGAATTTAAAATATTGAAACAAATAAAACATAACTTGCATATGTCATTTCTAACAAACCATCTTGAAAATTGTCTTGTTCACTTAGTTTCCTTGAAAACAACCTTGAAGTTGAATGAGACTATTTTAGCGCATAATGAATTCCATATGGTTAATGATTGTATTTGAATCTCTCACTACAACCAACAATTGAGCACATGAACCTTTAGAAATTTTCAATCCTTTCTAAAGTGCATAAGTTTTTGCTTGGTTGTTGGAAAAAACACCAAGTTCCCATGCAAAAGAAGTTATTAATATAAATAATAAATAATGTCAATGTCTTCTATTGATAGTTATTAATATGGTAATATTATTATTAATATTGCCACCTAATTTTTTTATTTTATTTTTTTTTAAATAAATATTTTTCGTCTCGCTTTCGACGACAATAATATACTTGCGACGCATTTTCTATATAAAAAAAAAATGTTGTTGTCGCAAGTGAGATGACCATAAAATTCATGTGACGCATTTGCTATATAAAAAAAGAAATGTTGTCGTCGCAAGTGAGATGACTATAAAATTAATGCGACCCATTTGCTATATAAACAAAGAAATGTTGTCGCTCCTGCAATGAATTCACTATATAAACAAAAAACAAGTTGTCATCGCACGTGCGATGACCTTTAAAAACAAAGAAATGTTGTCGTCGCAATGTTGACGACAATAAAAATTCCTTCAACAAATTTGCTATATATATCAAGAAAATTTGTCGTCACAATGTCGACGACGATAAAAATTCTTGCGACAAATCTGCTATATAGACCATGAAAATTGTCGTCGCAAGGGTGACGAACAGTTGGTTTCACTTAGTTTGCCTTTATTGTCGTATTGGTGACGATATTTCTTTTTTTGTCGCAATTGTGAGAAATTCCCTTGTGTCGTCGTGCTTGCGATGTAAATTCAAGTTCGTCGAAAGTGCCACGTTCCATGAAATGATGTTTCAGAGACTCGAGATTCATCGCAATATCCATGACATAATGTCGCAAGAGCGTCGAACTAGCCATCGCAAAATGACCCAAATTTTCTAGTGTTGTCACCTAATCAATCCAATATAAATTAATTTAACATTTGGGGCTTTGCTTCAACTACTTTTCCTTCTCCATAATTATCATGCAATCATCAGGACATGCATCAATTGTTTGATACTCCATTCCTATATTTTTCATAAGGGTGTGCACTTCCTGAAATGCGCAAGGCAAAGTATTTGACTTTGAAAGGAGAATATCGACTAACAATCTACAACAAACGAAGAAAAAATATTTTTCCAAATACTGGTGGTTGCATCCTTATTACAATAAATGAAAATGATCTTGAATTTATTTTTTTATAAAACATTTCAAACCTTAGGATTTGTGTGAAAAATGTGTTTGAAACACCATTCAAAACTTTCAAGTTCACCAACAACAAAATAGTGGAGAGAAGACTTGTATTTGATCCTTCATATAAGGGTTTATTTTTTATATCGATAAGAGGGTTATCATGAACCCTAACATCATCATCCATGAGTGCATCCTCATCCATGGGTGTAAATGTAGTGACCCCACTACCTAACCCATAAAACATTTCTAATACCATGAAACTAAATGCATCTAACAACATTTCTAAAACATGAATGCAACTAATTATCATTCCCATATCAATGTCTAAATTTCTAAAACTCAAAGTTAACACACAACAATGAAAACCCATTACTAAAAACAGAGGACAAAGATAAAAAAAAAAAATGGTTCTTTAAAAATGAATGGGAAACTGGATGCAAGGGACTAAATTTCCTACCAATCGTAGATTTACTGCTCCAAATCTTAGCAGCATGTTACCCCCAATCTAGGGCTACAAATCCACAAAAGAGGGTGTCTCTCACAACCTAATTCACTCCCACAACAAACTATTTTTCCTACAACTATCCCAATCCCTCAACTATCTTCCCCTCAACCTACACAACCCAAGGAATGAGATCCCCCTTCACTACCCACAGTCCCTCATACCTTCTCACTTCCCTCCAAGGCTCCAACATAGGTTGGCTAGCAATACCTGTTGTTGGGGACTCCAAGGATGCTAGCTTCCATATGAAAACTCATAGAACAACTCACTATTCTAGGGAAAATATCTCAAACAAAAATACCCCTCTCTACAAACCCAACCATCTACTTATTCATGAAACAAGAGTTACAACAATCTACCCACAACACCTACTATGACTTCCTTCAAGTTCCAATTCTCTCCCCTCCCTTGCTACTCAAAAAAATGCATGTAAACACTGCCCACAATGGTCATTCAAATTTTCCTTTTACCCATGAAAGTTGACTCATATTCCCTAAGGTTGGTTGTACTCAACCCCCATGTTCTCATAACTATGGAATGTGACTTTTCCACCAACCCCCTTACATGTTTTTAATGATTGGTCTCTCATACACTCAAAAGGAAATTATAAGGTTCACTCAAAATAATAATTTTAGGAAAGTGGGTTGGAACTAATACCCATGAATAATTCCCACCCCCCCCCACACCTTGGACCCCTCTATTATATATTCCCCTCTCTTGTGGAAAATTAGCACCCAATTACCCCATCCATGTCTGTCTTAAGTCGACGTCACATTTTTATTATTATTACAATGCACAATGTTTACAAATTACAAATTTGGGCTTGTGGTCGTACATCATATTTAATTACACATCACTAAAATGAGGATTATAAATGGGGATGTTACATTCCCCTCCCCATGCAACAATTTCAACTATCAATATCATATTCCCCACAACCTACACAACCCAAGGAAGTGTACCCCCTTCTCTCAGCTCTGCATTGTAGTCCCTCAGGCTGTACCACTTCCCTTCCACGACTCTAGCACAAAACTGACATGAACTCTCTGAGATGTGGCTCTAGAAACTCTAGCTACCAAAATGGAGCCTTTCACACTTATATACAAATGTACATTCAATTTTCTTCAAAATTTGCAAAACTTTGTGGGTACTCCTCCTGCATGGTTTCATTTTTCTCCCATTTCGCATCTTTAGGATCATAGCAGGTCCATTGAACCTTTACCAGACCAATGGCTTTGTTCATGAGCACTTTGAATTTCTGGTCCAGGATGCTCACCGGTTCCACCCAAAATTCCCCTTCATGCTCCACTTGGATCGCAGTCCAATCAATCACGTGGTTAGGATCAAGCACATATTTCTTCAATAAAGACACATGAAACACATTATGAATTCTCATAGATGCAAGAAATGAAAACATGTATGCAACTAGGTTTGTCTTATCTAAGACTTCAAACGACCCAAAATATCTTATTGCCAACTTTGGCCAACTTCCCAATAGTAGAGAGCTCCTTTTAGCCTTTACTTTTAAAAACACATGCTCTTCCACTTTAAATTCCCTGTATGTCCTATTTTTATCTACATAACTCTTTTGCACGTCCTATGCAACCTTTAAATTCTCTTGATCTTTACCATCTTCTCTTCCATTTCCCTTTGCAATTTCAACCCAACAACTCCTCTATCTGTTGGGTTGTCCCAACTCACTAGCATGCTACATTTCTTTTCATAGAAATCTTCAAACACGATCATATTCAATTATGATTGGTAACCATTATTGCAATAACATTCAACTATATCGAGGTAGTCTTACCACTTGGAGGTTTTTCCATTTCATACATTCTCAACATATCTTCAATTATCCAATTAGTCCTTTCTATTTTCCCATCTGTCTCTTGGTGATATGTTGTACTAAAATTAAAGTTAGTCTCAAATCCTTTAAATAAACCCTTCAAAAAATTACAAGGGAACTTGGGATCTCTATCTGACACCATTTCCTTAGGCACACCATGTAGCTTAGAAATTTCCTTCATGTAAATATTTGCGATGTTGACTACCTTGTGATTCATTTTCACCGATATAAAATGTGCAACCTTCATAAGCTTGTCCACCACTACCATTGTTAAAATTTTGGTATGCTCGTTTAACCATAGACAATGTCACATCATTGTCACCCAACCATAGGCATTCACATATGCCACCCCCAAGCACACTAAACTTTACTTAGAATAATTCTGGAAAGCCTACTTCAGAACCAACAGATAAACCCTAACCACAATTGTTGCATAAGCAACACAATAACCATACAAGAAGAGTGTACATTTTTTCCAAGAGAAGCGCACAAGAGAAATACTTATAATTGCTACACTACTCCTCCATACTTATGCCCCTTCAGGCTATAGTTGTTTCTCCTGGAGTTGCACACCTCTAGCTGCAACTGTAGTCTTCTAGACTTTCCCACTTTCTAAGTGAGAGTGTACAAATGAACTAGGAAACTACATATTTATACTAAAGTGTCCAGTATACTGGGGTCAACTTCTCCTTCTAGATGCATCTATTACTTTATTATTATTTTTCTTGAGGCCAACTTCTCTCCTACGGTTTTTTAACATCTATTTAGTGGTTCACTTGCTTTTGGAATATTGTATTCTATGTCAAAGGTTACACATAGAGGTTAATACCTCTTGCAACTACCAAAACATCAGCACTCCCTCTTAGCTAGGGAGGTATCAACTAAGATTTTCTTTAATTAGTGGTCTCAAACTCATCCATCCATATCACATGGCATGGGAAAGACTCACATAGTCTTGCAGACTATTCTACAAGTAGCATCACCATAGCCACACAGGTTATCTCATGATCAACCAGATCATATCTCCAGTAGCATGTCCACACAACCATCTCATGATCAAATAGATCATGTAATAAGTAGCATAGCCACACATGTTATCTCATGATCTAACAAATCATGCCACAAGTATCAACATCATAGTCGCACAAGCTATGGAATATACAGTTGAGCCAGTTTACAAAAAACTACGCTACTACCCAATCCAAGCAGAATCTAGGCAACCGCAACTCGCCAGCTCACACAAAATATCATATCTAGTTCATAAAGAACTAGTAACTCATCAACTCATACAAAATCTGTCATCTAGTTCATAAAGAACTAGTAACTTGCCAACTCATACATAATCTGACATCTAGTTCATAAAGAACTAGTAACTCGCCAACTCATACAAAATATGGCATATAGTTCATAAAGAACTAGTAACACGTCAACTCACAAATAATTTGACATCTAGTTCATAAAGAACTAGTAACTCGTCATCTTACACAAAATCTGATATCTAGTTCATAAAGAACTAGTAACCTATGGTTGGCACACCAGGAAACCGGTCCACAATGAACATGAATATAATCAAAAGGATTAGGCGATGTAGTGTTCACACACTACCCATCTATTCCAAGGCTATGAAACACCTCCAACCACACAGGTTGGCCCACCAGTCTGAAAAGTCAGGTAACTAACCATCCATGAAGGCATGGCATCTGCTGACCTTGTGCGAGGTCATGATGACTGGTGCCACAGTCTGTAGCGTGCGTACCAAACTATTTCACCGGAGTAGCAATCTGTATACCCAAATTTTTCACTGGAGTAGAAGTAACTTGGCATACCATACTTTTTCATTGGAGTATCCCTATGTGTACCACACATTTTCACTAGAGTAGCAGTAACTTGGCATACCTAAATTTTACACTGGAGTAGCCCTCTACGTACTAGAATTTTTCATTGGAGTAGAAGTAACTTAGCGTACCATACTTTTTCAGTGGAGTATCCCTCTACGTACCATACGTTTTCACTGGATTAGAAGTAACTTGGTGTACCAAACTTTTTCATTGGAGTATCTCTCTGCATACCAGACTATTTCACTGGAGTAGCAGTAACTTGACATACCAAACTATTTCACTAGAGTAGTCATACACATCACCCTGAATGGTGCCACAGTCAGTGCCCGATCATGAACCACAAGTTTTCCACTTGAGTCGCATATGTAATCCATTACACTTCCGCAACACTTCCCGCTACCTGGGGAAAATAACACTTCCCGTTGCGTGGTGAACACTTCTCACTATTTGGGGGACACAACACTTCTTGCTACCTACTCATCTATAGAAACATATTGAGCTTCACTACTCCCTTATGCACCATATATATGATATAATGGTACATTATCTTGATATGCTTGGAAAACAATGGGTTCTCAATCAACTCCACACAACTTTGGTTGTCACACCATATACAAGTCGTCTCTAAGTCGAGATCAAACAATCCTGCAAGCAACTTCTGAGGCCACACTGCTTCGTTGCTAGATGGCATGTTTCTATATACTCAGCCTCAGCCATACTAAGCACCATACTCGTCTTCTTCCTTCTAAACCATGAGATCATAATTGATCCCAAACTGAAGAAGAATCCATATGTACTCTTTTGATCTGTGACACTATTGGCCCAATCTGAATCAAAAATTCCTTCCAGGATTATCTCACGATTTGAAGCATATCTGAGTCCATAGTTAATTGTACCCTTCAGGTACCTCATCACATGTTTTGTTGCACTCAAGTGGACACGTCTTGTCTCAACAATATACTGACTCAATGTGTTCACCGCAAAACATACATCTGGCCTTGTGTTCGTTAAGTACATCAAAGAACCAATCATCTGTCTATACATGGTAGCATCCACTGTCTATGAATATGTATCACTCAATAAATTTAAATTCGTCACCATCAGTGTAGGCATGGATTTATAATCCATCATTCTAAATTTCTTCAAAATCTCTACAACTTATTTTCCTTGGCACAAGAAAATCTCATCAGATTTCTACCACACCTCTAGACCCAAGAAGTAATTCATCATACCCAGGTTTTTCATCTCAAATTATGCAGCAAGCTTCCTCTTAATTTCATTGATGAGCTTCTCATATCCTATTAGAAACATGTCATCCACATATAACATTAATATCATTGTTCCACCATACACAACCTTGTAGTAAAGGTTGAAATGTTCTTTACTCTTGATAAATCCCAATCTCAACATGAAACTATTTGATCTAGCATATCATGTCCCGGGTTCCTGCTTAGGCCCGTACAAAGCCTTCTTCAATCTATAGACATGAGAATCCTTCTCATGTATCTTGTGGTTTCTCTATGTATACTTCTTCTGACTACTGGAGCAAGTGTCTCTTCATAATATTCTCCCTCTTGTTGGGAGAATCCTCTATACAAAAATCAATATTTGTACATATCTATGCTGCCATCAACAACATGTTTGATATTGTAGATCAATTTGGAAGTCACCATTGAATTACCTTCTGGTCTCAAGGAAAAATATCCATATCCCTGTCCTTCTAACTGGCTTCCTCCTCTGTCACTGAAATAAGGGAATCTTCCTGGGAGATCTCATATCTCCTCGAAGCCTATGAAGCTTCGATATAGCCTCCTCAACTCATCGCACCTATTTTTCAATCATGGAAGACGTCTCTCTCTCCCATATGAATATGAGGAGGAACACTTTTTGAATGAAAGTATCTAATACACTGACTCTCACTGAGATCGGGATCACTCTGAGTCTCCATGATCCCTCTGAAGCTTGATTCCCTTTGAGTCTATATAATCTTTGGATCCATATTCTCCCTCAATATGTGATGATTTCCTCTGAAGTATCTTATGAATAGTCATGGGGAGGTTGCTCATCCCTACTGTATCGTGAGAGATGTATCCCTCTAAACTCTAGCTCCTTTTGAGTTGTTACTTGGTGTGGCCACCTACTTCACCATTGGTGGAGCCATATGCTCCTCATGATATGGATTATCAATGCTATATGTCTTTGCATCTTGCAAATTTTCACAGGACCATGTTGGTTTCTTCCTGGTTACTACAATGATTCTGGGTAGGCCCTTCTAGCTCTACTAACTCTTCCTGATGATCTGAAGAGTGATCAACTACACTGGAGGGATTTTTTCAGTCATCTTTGGATCCTTCTTCTCCTTACAATCAATATCCATATGAGATACTTTGTATCTCACAAAAGTACCCTTCTTCATTTTCTTCTTCTTCGGTACATGGATGTATGTGGTCGTGTATACAAATTATTATGTAGATAGTTTTCTCCAAGTCTCAAACTAAAGACGATATAATATGTTTCCTCCTGCAACCGTCACTATAGCTTCCTTAAGAGTCATCACTTGTGACCTGCCCAGAACAAGACCAACAAGGGAAAAAAAATAGGCAAGAGTAATGCTCTTATAATAATAATAAAAACAATAACGAGAATAATCGTCATAGTAGATCCTTCTTAGAGATATCACTTGTGATCTACCTAGAACAAGATACAAAATAAGAAAGCAATAATAAGAAATAGGAACAACACTCTTCTAGTGTTGTGACTAATCATTCCTTCATGGTAACCTGCTCGGAACAAGAAAACATGAACAACAATATCTCCATGGTAACCTCCATGGAAGATACAAGACAACCTGCCTGGGACAAGAAAAACAAGAGCAAAATTATTTCCAATATAATAGCATTTTCATAAGAGCATATCTATGGTAACAAGAATAAAATACAATTTTGTGGTAATAAACATATCATTACCAAGGTGACCTTCCTGGAAGAGAAACAAGAAGTATCTCCTAGAGGAGATGTTAGTTCATCTTGAAAGTAAGTACAATAAGAATTTGTATCAATAGTATTCATATGCTACCAAGTATTCATTATATCTAGCAGTAATAGAACCTTTCAAGGATTGTTTCCACAACTATAGTGTTTAATTGTATTGTAGCAATTATCAAACTTGATATGTGCAAATTGGAAACTTATCAATCAATCAAACCTGGAACCTGGAGTCTTATCTTCAAGAATGAGTGTTGTTGCTTTTCTTTCGAGTCTCATTCACTCAATATGACAAGCATTCTCTCCAACATGTCCCTTGTACTAAGACAATATGCTTTCTTGAAAAAAAGTTGAGTTGGGTAATATAATGTAAGTAAACTCAAAAATCTCAACCTTAATCAATCTAATACTTTGACTAGAGTCAGCTTATAACTTTAAATTTGACCAGAGGTTAGTATGATAATCATAACTTCAATAGATAAAAAATACAATGTATGTTTATAAGATCACAATAATTCCATAATAGCTAGAGGCATATCAAAACAATCAAACCTAGAGAGATTTTTTTCTCTGAATGTGTTGGATCTGAGATCCCTCTGGATCTACAATTGTTGCTTGGACAAAAGATCCATTCTCCTGCAAACACCCTCAAGGTAGTGATACAATTTAATCATATACAAGTACATACCTCTGGAAGCAGCGACAAGCAATGATGAATCCAAAAACTTCAAGGTTCTCCAAATTGCAATATGAAGATAGTTGGAGATACGCTAAGGTAAGGGACACAAGGACAACTAAAATGTATTCCCAACAATTCACAAAAATTTGCATTGCAATTGGTGTTGCAACTGGCACTAAAAATAACACTCCAACTTGTGTGAAGTAACTGGCACGAAGCAACCAGTACTACAGCTGCAACTAGTACTGCAACTACAATTGGTACTGCAAACCTAGGGTTTTATGAGGAAACCCTAATTTTTAATTTCAAAATTTTGGATATTTGATCCAAGGGAGAGATGCACCATACTTAGGTGACCTTCTTGGTGGGTTCAGTAAGTGATCAACGAGCTTGAAAATGGGGGAAACTAAGGATCTTCCTTCCAACGATTAGACTGTTACGAAGGAAACCAACTCTGATACCATGTTAAAATTTTGGTATGATCGTTTAACCATAGACAATGTCACATCATTGTCACCCAATCATAAGCATTCACATATTCCACCCTCGATCACACTAACCTTTACTTAGAATAATTTAAGCAAGCCTACTCTGGAACCAACAGATAAACCCTAGCCACAACTATTGTTGCAACAACAGAATAACCATACAAGAAGAGCGCACATTTTCTCCAATAGAAGCGCATAATATAAATAATCACAACTTCTACACTACTCCTCCATAATTTCACCCCTTCCAGCTGTAGTTGTTGCTCCCAGACTTGCGCACCTCTAGCTGCAACTGCAGTCTTCTAGACTTGCACACTTGTTAAGTGAGAGTGTACAAATGAACTAGGCAATTGTCTATTTATACTAAACTCTCCAGTTGATTGGGGTTGACTTATCCTTTTGGATGCATCTACTACTTTATTATTATTTCTCTTGAGGCCGACTTCTCTCTTATGGTTTTCTAACATCTATTTAGTGGTTCATTTCTTCCAGAATATTATATTCTAAGAAAACGTTTACACATGGAGGTTAATGCCTCTCGCAACTACCAAAACATCAACAACCATGATGGAATCATGCTACCTTTTTATTCTTGAAAACTTGGTGATATAATCGATCGTCACTGCCTCCCATTTCCATTCAGGAATGGGAAATGGTTGTAGCAATCTCATTGTATGCATGTGTTTAGTATTCACTTTATGAAATTCCATGCACTTGGATATGTAATCAACCACATCTTTCTTCATTCCAGGAAAAAATTATGGGCTTCTCATTGCTTCAATTATCTTTTGGTATCTTGGATGACCAACTTATGGTACATTGTGCATCTCCTTCAACACTAATTTATCAAATCCTGAGTGTTAGGAACATAAACAATTTCCCTAAACAAGAGGATTTCATCATCTTCTAACCTATAGTCTTTAAACTTTAGTGATACACTTTCCTACTACAAACCTTTTGTAACTTGTGCATAATGATGATCTAATGCTACAACTTCCAAAAAAATTATTTTCAAATCTGAACAATACATGCATTTCATGCACCCTCTTGATGAGTGCTTCAACCACTGTATTCTACTTAACCTTGATGTGCTTGATGTCGAAGTCATATTCATTGATAAATTCCAACCATCTAGCCTATATGAAATTCAATGTTGGTTGTTCAAACAAGTGTTTCAAACTAGTGTCGATTGTCCTTGCTTATATGTTTGAGATTTGTTCCTGACAAAAAGTGGCTTGAATCCTTTCTTTGTATGATCCATATTGCCTCTCTTCTTATCATCCCAAACCTTTTGGAAAGTTGGCCTTCCTTTATTCTTCTCATATAAATACACGGCCTTCCTAATGGATTCTTCCAAGGTTCTAGACTTATCAAAATGGATTTTTTCTTTGTAAAATGATGTAAAACCACTCGGGAACCTATGAATTTTTACCTTTTTTGTCTCTGATGAAGTCCATGTACATTAGAATCTCCAGGAATTTCTTCCCATACTCATCCATGGTCATGCTTCCAAGATTGAGTTCAAATAAATATTGCATATCCCCATCATAATATTTATCTAACAAGAACTGGTGCTAGAAATATCCCTTGAATTGATTCCAGGAAATTCTCTTTTCATCAATGTACTTAACCTGCTTGAGGTGATCCCACCACATGGATGTTTTTCCTTGAGGATGGTAGGTTGCAATTCTTTCTTTTAAATTTGATGGCTAATCATGCAACTGAAAATATTTTCTCATGCCCAACAAGAAGGATTCAACATCTTCTCCCATCCTACTATCTCCATGGATCAAATGATGGTGGATTTATTTTCCTAATATATCCTTGCAAAATATCCAACTTAGGCATCCTTCTCTGATTTTTGATAGGGGATATGCTTAGGATTCTCTTTGACCTTCAACACACATGTGTTCTTTTGTTCGAGTGTCCTGGTGAATGAAAATGATTTCTACTAACACTCCTTGATTTCTTATATCCCCCATGGTCATCCATCTTATCATGAGATTTGGATGTTGCTACTTGCCTTGCACTAGATGCTTGTTATGTGCTAAAATATTTATTGACTTGTCTCTACAAAATGTTCAGACTCTATAGCATCTCGTATTGATATCTTATCATCCTTTCATTTTATGATCTATATATTTTTACTTCCTTCTGCAAGCTTCTCATGGTTTCAACCAACTTCACTAGCTCCATCCTGCTTCTATGCCCATTAGACTCAATCTATGTGTTTCCCATGCTAACATGTAAAACTCTAACCTCCTCCTCATGGTTGTAATATCCCTGGAAATCCTCCATATCTCTAGTCCTCATATAGTGACCATATATGTTTTCCTATACCTCTATTTTTTCAAGAAATATGCATGGAACAATTATTGTTAGAGTTAAACATATTTTAAAATTGTCACTAATTTAAGCTACAACCCCCTTTTTCCTCTATTTTTCGAAGAACATTGATAACTAATAAAAATTATGATATTTCAATCATAATCCCTTCTGAATTGTCTTTTTGATGGCTATACTTGTAACTCAATCTTATTTCTAAGCTAAAATTTATGGCTTTTTTAAATCAATAGTTTTACTCATTTTTGTACCTATTTCACTAGTACTAAAAATCTCAAGGGCTGACTTATGCCTATTGTAGAAGAAAATATGGAGAGAACCACGATTTTTTTTATATCAAGAACCAATAGTATTCATGATTTTGAATACACATAAACTCTCAAATTTAGGATTTGACACTCCATCCAACTTCTGCATCAATCTAGATTTAACAATTTTGTCCTTTTTCATTTTCTCTGGTCTTGGAATTTTTGGCCAAAAATAGTTATCTCCCAATTAGAGAAAAAAAGACAAAATGCCCCTCAATACAAATTTGTATAGATTGATGAGTAGATAAAAAGTTGAGTAAACAAAAATTTATGGATAGGTGATCTAGGGTCCCTTTTCTTCCTTTGAAGTTTTCAAAAATCCCCAGAACACGCTTGGAAACAAAAAATCGAGCTATCTTCATGCCTTCTTTTTTATCTATCTATAAAAATTTCACCTTTATCTGGGCTTCAATTATTGAACATGACCCAGATCTTTTAAAGTCACTATTTTACATTTTTCAAAAAAATGGAAGCAAAATTAGCTAGTGGCCTTCATTGGCACTTTTGTAGCCCTTTTCATTGTAGAAACACCCATTAAATTTAACTTGAATCAGAGTTAAACTATTCCTTTTATGGCCAAAACAATTTTTTTTCTCCAAACGACTTTTTAATTGTAAAATTGGTTATTTTTCCTTCCCTTCCCTCCTCTTCTCTTCTCTCTTTTATTCTTTATTTTTTTTCTCCATTTCTCTTATTTTCTCTCTTTCTCTCCTTTATTCTTTCTCTTCCCTTTGCTAACATATTGGTGCCAAAATCACATGCTTCACTGATGTGTCAGTGCCAAAATCTATTTTCCTTATCGACATATTACACAATATTAGATTTCTTCATCAGTGTATCGACAAAGAAATCACATTTTATTGGGAGTGAAATAACATTTTTCTCGTCGATGAAATAACATTTTCTCAGCGACGAAAATCACATTTTCTCACCGATGAAATCACATTTCCTTGGTGACAAAATCACATTTTCTCGTCGATGAAATCACATTTTTCGCAGCTACGAAATAACATTTTCTCATCGATGAAAACACATTTTCTCCGCAACGAAATCACATTTTCTCGCTAATGAAGTCACATTTTCTCCGTGATGAAATCACATTTTCTCACTAATGAAAACACATTTTCTCGTTGATGAAAACACATTTTTTCGCTGATGAAATCACATTTTCGCGGCAATGAAATCACATTTTCTTGTCGACATTTCGACAAAATGTTTACGTCGATACACATTGTATTGACGACTAAAGAACATCTTGACACTTAGTCATTTTTTTGTGTTTTTTGAGCCCGTGAATGTCACGAAAACGTGTGATTGGACTGTTTGATTCGATTTTAGTTATTTAGAGGTCAAATCGACCCCCATAAACAACATCATCTTACAAACTTTCAAATTTAGAATATTGACTCCAAATTCCTATGTTGGGAAAAACTGATTTTTACCCAAAAACTACACACATTTAAATTTTCTCTATTGTAGTAGACCCATACAAGCTTGGTGTTGCAACCAAATCTCTAATTGTAGTGACCCCACTACATAACCCATAAAAATGTTCTTATACCATGAAACTAAATTCATCTAACAACATTTATAAAACATGAATGCAACTAATTAACATTCCCATAACAACATCTAAATTGCTAAAAACTCAGAGTTAACACACAACGATGAAAACCCATTACTAAAAATAAATAACAAAGATAAAACACTTATCTTTTAACAGTGAATCGACAACCAACTGTAATGGATTAAATTTCCTCCCAACCATAGATTTGTTTCTCCAAATATTAGCAAGAAATAACCCTCGATATGGGGATACAAATCCACAAAAGATGGCCTCTCTCGCAGCCCAATTCACTCCCATGACAAACTAGTTTTCCTACATCTATCCCAATCCCTCAAGTCTCTTCCCCTCAACCTACACAACCCAAGGAATGTGACCCCCCTTCATTACACACAGTACCTTGGGCCTTCCCACTTTCCTCCAGGGCTTCAACATAGGTTGGCTAGGAATCTCTATTTTTGGGGACTCTAGGGATGTTATTTCTGTAGGAAAAATCATAGAACAAATCAGTGTTCTAGGGAAAATATCTCATACAAAAAATCCCTCTCTATAATCCTAAAAAACCACTTCTTCATTAAACAAGAGTTCCAACAAGCTTCCCATGTCACCTACTATGGCTTCCTTCAAGCCCCAATTCTCTCCCCTCCCTTGCTTCTCCAAAAATTACATGTAAAAATTGCCCACAATAGCCATTTGAATTTCTCTTTTACCCATGAAAATTGACTCACATTCCCTAAGGCTAATTGTACTCATCCCCCATGCTCTCATAATGATCCGAATTATTTTCGACACAAAATGAGAGCGGAGATATAATAAAGAAATGCACAGAGATATCATGTATATCCAGTCATATAACAGAAATATATCAGAGATGCAACCGTAAACACAAAGATACAGTAATACACGATTTCTAGTAATGAAAGAAATGTACAGAGACTGTAAAAATACAGAGTGAAAGACTCGCTAGAATGGTGGCAGCTTATCTCTGAGAAGAGATGTGACAGCTACTCGCATTCACAAGAAGATGATTACAATGAGGCTCTAAAGGCCCTTTTACAATAAACGGGAATGCCAAAATTCCTAAACATCCAAAAACCTAACCCTAGGAGATGAAGCACCAAAATTCATGTGGGCCCCGTTTGGGTAAGTGAGTACATCAACTTCCCGAGGTCGTAACTTTTGCATACGATCTCCGTTTAGGGCGCACAATAGCTCGTTGGAAAGATCTATCTGAGGCCTACGACGCTCGAGAAAAAATAGCGTCGTAGATGCTATTTTTCAAGAACAACATACCCAAAAAAACATTGTTTAGGGCCTCAAAATGGCCCCAGAAGTTCAGGACCCGAAAAAACTGCTAAAAATAGTAAATTGCCAAAATTGCCAGAAAATTGTTTTGAGTCATTTGGAAAAGGTGGGTGGCCACCGATATCCACCTGGATCAATCCTCCCTCCTTAGGAATCAATGGTCTCCATTGCGTTGAGTTCCCAGGGGAGAGGGAAAATCATTTGTTGAATCTGCATCTTGGTGAGCTACTTGTCTTGCCGGAGACATCGCGCTGCTCAGTTTGTGGAAATCTATCACGAACCTGTTGTGGTTGAGGATGCTCAACAAGTCGAGATACATGAGAGGACAATGTGCAGAAGGAATCTGTGCACTTTTCTGCAGCCTTTCCGACCTGCTTCTGTTGGATAGAAGGTGCTTGGGGCAAGGCTGTAGTGGTTGCAGTGTCCTTTTGTTCTCCTTTTGAATAGATTGTGAAGAAGCTAAATTTTGCAGTATGAGATACTACCTTGCGACACTTTTTAGGTTGAACAGTAGTCGGAACTACCTCTGGTATTCTATAGAGATGACCCCCCAAAGTAACAATGACACTACGGGGTCGAGACTCATAAACAACATGGTGTCTCCACATATATGGTTGGCCCAAGAGCACATCACAGACATCCAGTGGGGAACCATCACATAATACCTCATCCTTGAAGGGCTGGATGCCATATGACAATCGACATTGTTGGCTGACACGAAGATCTTGTCCTTGGTGAAGCCACCCAATGTTATATGGCTGCGGGTGTGGTGTTGTCGACAATCCCAACTATTTGACGACCTCTGTTGAGATGAGGTTCTTCTGGCTTCCGCTATCAACAATAAAATGCAGCGGGGTCCCCTTCACCCACATCTGTGAATGAAAAAGGCTCTCCCCCTCTTCAGGATCTGTTGGTTCTTCTGGTTGAATTGTTGTGGTCACGACAATAGCAGTGGGGTCTGTGTCAATGATCTGTCCTTTACCTGTATTTTCATAATCAGATTCTGAATCAGGTTTCGGCTCCTTGTCTTTGATCTCGGCCACCAATGACTGTTTTGAGAGACATTCATCGGTGTTGTGCCAGGGGATTTTGTGGAAATCACACCATTTTCCGATGTCCTTCTTTGTCTTCCCATGACAATTATTTTCCTGTGTCTTGGATTGGTTTTCGGGAGACTATTTGTTAGGGCCATCTTTGTCATACTTTGGTTGTTGTAGATTTGCAAACCCGAATTCCCGTTTGTTGTGGTGCTTAAATTTCTGCTCAATTTTAATAGCATATCGATAAGCAGCACCGAGTGATGAGATGTCCAGAAAATCAATTTCATTCTGGATGTATCTATGTAGAGCCCCACGGTATTTCAAAACCAAATGTCGCTCGGAGTCTTTGATACCCAACTTGGTGCGCAAGGTATGGAAGGCATTGGTGAACTCCAGAACTGCTTGGCCCCTCTCTTGCCGCAGTGTGGTCCATCTCATGTACTGGTCTTCGTAGTTGCCAACAGGGTAATACTGTTCCTTTACTGCATCCATAAAAAAATCCCAAGTGGGATCGGCCCCATATATTCCAGACTCCTCTGTGGAACTTTGCTCCCAGTAAGTTTCCCACTAATGTTTGACATGAGGGAGAGCTTTAAGGAGTGCGAAGGTGATCTTTTCTTTGTCGGAAAAATTTTGAACAGAGAAATAACCTTCAAGCAGAGTTAACCATTTTTCTAGGGCTTCTGCATCTATCTGTCCTTCAAATATAGGAATATCAAAATTAACTTGTACCTTGAAAGGTGAGGTGCCTCCAAAGTGGTTGCTTGATGAATATGCGCCTGATGCTATCGGCAGGCGTTTAAGGATGTGGGAAAAATTCTCCATCATTTCGTCCCTCTGTCGCATGAGAGCTTTCTCAAGCAACAAATTGATAGGATCGTCTGCTCCATCGATTTTCTTTTCTTCCGCCATTGAGGGTTTCTTGGGTGTGCGAGAGCGATTGTCTTCAAGAGAGACAAGCTCGAGACCCAACTTTCTATACTCGGACCTCG
>ML784549.1:266351-283320 GCA_009831015.1 Picea engelmannii | reverse complement strand
AATGTACAGAGACTGTAAAAATACAGAGTGAAAGACTCGCTAGAATGGTGGCAGCTTATCTCTGAGAAGAGATGTGACGGCTACTCGCATTCGCAAGAAGATGATTACAATGAGGCTCTGAAGGCCCTTTTACAATAAAAGAGAATGCCAAAAGTCCTAAACATCCAAAAACCTAACCCTAGGAGATGAAGCGCCAAAAGTCATGTGGGCCCCGTTTGGGTAAGTGAGTACATCAACTTCCCGGGGTCGTAACTTTTGCATACGATCTCCGTTTAGGGCGCACGATAGCTCGTTGGAAAGATCTATCCGAGGCCTACGACACTCAAGAAAAAATAGCATCGTCGATGCTATTTTGCAAGCGAAACATACCCAAAAAAAACATCGTTTAGGGCCTCAAAATGGCCCCAGAAGTTCAGGGCCCGAAAAAACTGCTAAAAATAGTAAATTGCCAAAATTGCCAAAATTGCCAGAAAATTGTTTTGAGACATTTGGAAAAGGTGGGTGGCCACCGATATCCACCTGGATCACATAACTACGGGATGTGACTTTTCCCACCAACCCCCTTACATGTTATTAATGATTAGGTTTTCATACACTCAAAAGGAAATTAGAAGGTTCACTCAAAATAATAATTTTAGGAAAGTGGGATGGAATTAATACCCATGAATAATCCCCCCCCTGGACCCCTCTATTAAACATTCCCATATCTTGTGGAAACTTAGCCACCAATTACTTCTTCCATGTCTGTCTACAACCATCGTCACATTTATTTTATTATTATGATATGCAATGTTTACAAATTACATATTTGAGGTTGCGGTCGTAGATCATATTTAATTACACATCGCTAAAACGAGGATTATAAATGGGGATGTTACAATAAATGTTTCATGAATCAATCTCTTCCATTATGTTTTGGTATTCCCCAAGGTTTACATTGATGGGTTTATTATCAACTTCATTTCCATCATTTTGACCGTATTATTTTCATCTTACCACCAGATAATAGTCAAATCCCCTAATAGATGTACATGTTTCCAATAGTGGTTTTTAGCTATTGATGTTGAAATTATTCTTATCATCAAACACTTGCATTTTTTGCATGGACAATCACATTTGTAGTCAATACCTTTCCAAGTTATTTTTATTGGTCCAAGGTTTTTCCAAGTGTTATAATATTCAAAATCATCCAAATCAATATCACAAATGTCGACGTTAACTATTTTGAGAATTTCCTTGTCTTTTCTTCTAATTTCTTATGCATTGGCATCCCTTGTATTGGAGATTTCTCAATTTAGATTTAGGGGAGATTATGATTTCACTACACTACAAAATAGATACAGGTAAACAATATTCCCTTTTTAACAAGTATCATGATTCATTTTCAACCTAAGTACTATGTTTTTGATATATCTAACCGAAATAGTATAATTCCTTTCTTAAATCTTCTTTATTTTAATTCCATGCTATTTTGTTTATTTTATCTATAGGAAAATGTTGTTTTTTTACATCTACTAAAAGAGAAAACCCCACACCTAGATGTGTTGATATTATGGTAGTTGTGGGAGGTATTAACCTCCATGTGTAACCTTTGACTAGAATAGAATGTTCTGGAAGCAAGAGAAACCCTAAAAAAATGTGTGAAAACCCTAGAGGACATGTTGACTCAACATATATATAATATTAATGTATTATCCTCAAGGAAGACAAGTCGGCTTCACAAGAAAAATATAAACAGAAAATGTAATTACCAAAAATTTGAGTCGGCCCAACCAGAAAAGTCATTGGATAGATTAATATAAATAAAGGATGCCTTGTTAAAATATTTGATGTTCTTGTTTTACCATAGACAATATCACTATTGTCACCCAACGATAGGAACACAACCACCCCTGAGCACCATAACATTTTCTAGATAGAATGATTTTGGAAGAAGCACTAGAACCAACAAATAACCAAGAGAGTGCATCTTTCTCCAAAGATAGATCAACAAAGAAAAATTCCCAAAGCCACAGAACAAGAACAATAATCAGTTGCAAGAGTTGCAGTTGCACTTACCAATAATACCACCAAGAAATATCACTAAGAACAATTCCACCAAGAGATACTAGAAGGTAGGGCACACATCTTAAGATAGATGGCACTAAAGAGAGAGACCAAAAAAAGACTCCAAAGTATCCACCTTCCTATCTTGTAGCTGCAGCTCCAAACTTGTGTTATCATTGACTGAGAGAGTGAGTGAAGTGAGTGTGTATAAATGAGCTAGATCATCTCTTATTTATAGTGGTTCTTGTCACTTGTCTGAGCTGACTTATCCTTTTAGAATCTGATATTTTAATATTAATTCTTTTACTGAGCCGACTTATTTTTTAGGGTTTCTACACATATGTTTAGGATTTCTCTTTCTTCCAGAATATTCTATTTGGACAAAGATTATACATGGGGGTTAATACCTCCCGTAGCTACCATAATATCAACACTCCCTCCTATCTAGGGAGGTATTAATTGTAATTATCTCAAACAGATCAATCCATTTCATATGGTATGGGTAAGTCTCACATAATCTTGCACACCATCCTACAGGTAGCATCATCATAGCCACAAAGTCTATCTCATGATCACGTAGATCAACTTACAAGAAACATAACCACTATTAGTATCATATGATAGCATCAACTACATCATCGCTCGAGGACATAATCCATTTGAGTAATCGAGCATGATGTTGAATAAGTCACTCACTCAACAAAGTGATACAAGGACCATTCTTCTAATTTGGGCATACATCCTAGAAGAATGATTGTTTGGACAGATGTTGAATGTCCTCAATGGCTCCAAGAACCATCATATCCATTGCATCATCTCTAATATGTATGATCATATCTAATTTGTACTAGCATGATGTTATGAATCATATCTAATTTGAACTAGCATGATCATATCTAACATGATTTGGAGTACCATTTACATCATCTCTAAGACGTACTAGCATGGTGTCAATGCACCATTTATAAGATGTACTCACATGATGTATATCAATGCCTCTGCATCATCTCAATATCCATCTGGAAATCACCTCCAACACTATTGGTTGGCACACCAACCTAGGAAACACCTTCAAAACTATTGGTAATCTCCATAGAAATCAAGTAGTAGTACATAGTTACTACAATGCCATCCAGTATATCACAACAATGTCAATCCATAGTAGTACACATTTATTGTCTAGTGGTACACAACCACTCCTAGTAGCACACAACTACTAACCAGTGACACATGGTCACTACCAGTGGAGAACATCCACCATAGTAGCATACAACTACTATCCAGAGACATACAATATCAACAAAAATCAAATCATATCATCTAATATCATCCTGCATCAACAATGTTATCAACTGCATCACCTCTAAGTCATACTAGCATGATGTGAATTCATCATATCTAAGTTGTACTAGCATGTTCTAGAATATCATCTACATCATCTCTAAGTTGTACTAGCATGAACATAACTAGCATGATGTAGGTGCATCATATCTAAGTTGTACTCACATGATGTAGATCAATGCCTCTATGTGTCACCTCTAAGTTGTATGATCATCTCTAAGTTGTACTAGCATGAGCATATCTAGCATGATGCCAATGCATCATATCTAAGATGTATGTCTTATCCAAGTTGTACTAGCATGATCATATCTATCATGACATGAGCTATCTTCATCACCTCTAAGTTGTATGGTCATCCCTAAGTTTTACTAGCATGAACATATCTAGAATGATGTCAATACTTCATATCTAAGTTGCATGTCCATCTCTAAGTTGTACTAGCATGGCCATATCTAGCATGATGTGACTCATAAGCATTGTCTCTAAGTTGTACTAGCATGAACATATCTACAATGATGTCAATACATAATATCTAAGTTGTATGTCCACCTCTAAGCCATACTAGCACGATGCACCTCATGCCACTATTTCATCCACAACTCCAACCATATGTATCATATCTAAGTTGTACTAGCATGATCATAACTAGCATGATGCAAGCATCATCTCTAAGTTGTATGACCAAATCTAAGTTGTACTAGCATGATGATAACTAACATGATGCAAGCATCATATCTAATTTGTATGCCCATCTCCAAGTTGTACTAGCATGGTACATATCTACATCTCACTGACATTCCATGATGCCACATATCAGCACTCCCTCTGAACCAAGGAAGTCATCTCCTCCCTCTCAACCAAGGGAGAAATCTCCACAAATCCCAACTTGTCCCTTAAGTATGCAAACTTTATCTTGGCAGAGGCTTCATCAAAATATCACTTGTATGTTCATCAATGGAGATATATTGGAGAATCGCTTCTCCCCTCTAGACTTTATCACGGAGAAGGTAGTACTTCATCTCAATGTGCTTCGACCTATTATGGAACACCGGGTTCTCTAAAATCTTCACACATCTTTGATTATCACAATGTATCATAGTTGAATCCAACACTTGATCAAATAGTCCAAAAACCATCTTACGAAGCCATACTTCTTCCGTACAATCATCATAAGCTGCAATATACTCTGCTTCTACAGTGTTGAGTGCAACAAACTTTTTTTTCCTTCTAGCCCATGATATCATAGCAGATCCCAAACTGAAACATATAACAGAAGTACTATTTATGTCATCTGCACTCCCTACCCAATTTGAATCAGTAAATCCATGCAGTTATACATCAATGTTTGAGGCATATTTCAAACCATAGTTTAGCGTCCCACAAAGATATCTCAAAATATGCTTTGTAGCTATCCAATTCTCATGTTTAGGTTCCACCTGGAACTGGCTCAACGTGTTCGCAGCAAAGAAAATTTTCATCCAAGTATTCACCTAATACATCAATGAGCCAATCAACTACAGGTACATGGACGAGTTACTGGATCAAAATCAGAGTCTCTCAACTTCCTCATATCTGTCACCATGGGAGTTTCCATGGATTTACAATCCATCATCCCAAACTTCTAAAGGATATTTACAACATACTTCCCTTTCCCTAGGAATATTTCACCACACTTCTGCCATGCTTCTAGTCCCAAATAATAATGCATAAGACCAAGATCCTTCATATCAAATTAAGAGGCTAAATCCCTCTTACACCCAATAATGAGAGGCTCTACACCTGTCAAAAACAAATCATCAATATAGTAGTTGGATCACATGTGCATCATTCACAACCTTGCAATAAGGATATGGATCAACATAGCTCTTGGAAAATCCAATTCTCGTCAAGTAACTATCAATTTGTGCATATCAAGCTCTCGGAGCTTGTTTGATTCCATACAAGGCCTTATTTAATCTGCATACATGGGTATCTCTCAGGTGTACATCAAAATCCTTGAGGTCGCTATATGTATACTTCTTCCTCAATTACTCCATTGAGAAAAGCGGTCTTTTCATCCATCTGATGTAAAATCCAACCCATGGATGCCACAAGAGATATGATGGCTCTGATAGAGGTATATCTGGAAACTGGAGCAAATGTCTCATCATAATCTTCTCCCTCCTGCTGGGAGAACCCTCTAGCCACTAATCTTGCATTGCATTTATCAATACTCCCATTTACTGCATGCTTTATCTTATAAGCCCATTTTGAAGTGACTACAGACTTTTATTCAGATCTAGGCACACTTTCTAATACATCATTTTTAATGATGGATTGATATTCTTCCATCATATCTTCCTTTCGTTCTTTCTTCTTGGATGATAGCCAAAGATCCTCAAGTGTTCAACACTTGGCTTCTTTTTCGGAGAAATATTTTTCTAGATTCATGTTCTTCAATATACGATGAGGACTTCTATTCTGAACATATAAAACTTCCATATATGCTTCTCCCCATAGAAACATGGATAGATTATGAGCATTCATCATTTCCTTGACAAATTATTCAATGGACCAATTCTTTCTTTTTTCTACACCATTATGTTGAGGATTATAGGGAGTAGTGAACTCCCTCCTAATCCCGACCTCTCTGTAGAATGTATTGAAATCATCCGAGGTGTACTCTCCTACTTAGTGAGGAGGTTGACGTTGGTTCACACACATCTAATTGAATGATGTCCAAAACTTATTTTTTCTTTACACACTTCCTTTAGAATTGGTACTTGGTGAGATCACCTATCTCACAACTTGATGGGGTCATCTGTTCCATGTTTTCAACTGTCACTCTAGCTCCTTCTCAGATCTATCGCCCGTGACCTTCCCAGAACAAGGACAACAAGAGAAAAAGTATTTCCAATAGCATTTTCATAAGAACATATCTATGGTAACAAGGATCATATAATTACCAAGGTGACCTGTCTGAGAACAAGAAATATATCCTAGAGGAGATGTTAGTTCATTTTTCAAACAAGTGCACAAAGCATCTATATCAATAGTACTTACATGCAGGAAAGTATACCTAGTAGTAATGTATCCTTTCAAAGGTTGTTTTCACAACTATAGAACTATCAAACTTGATATGTGCATATCTTAACAATTTGATCAATCAAACCTGGAACCTGGAGCCTCAATTGTTTATTCCTCTGAATGTATTGAATCCAAGATCATTACTTGGACAAGGTCTCTTGTACATTCCTTGAAAAACACACTCATGATTTTATTGGATTATATAACATGAAAAGCGCATACAAGTGCATACCTTTGAAATTTGTAGCATCGTTCAACTTGTCTTCTAATCTGAAACTAGACACCATCTTGATAATAAGAGTTAGAAACTGAACCAAAAGGTTCAATGATTAGAACGAGATAGAAACTATGAAATTTCAACTTTGACCACAAAAATCAACTTTGACCAAAATTTAACCTTTGACTTTGACTTTGACCAATCCACCTTTGAATTTGACTTTGACTAATCAATCTTTGACTTTTACTTTGACCAAAAACTCAAAATTGACGTTTTTGTTGGTTGAGAACACCAGAGGGTGCACTAGGATAGGGCACACTAGAATATCCATAAATTAGGTCCAAAACTTCACTTACGGTGCCCAAAGAGTTGAATTATGGTTTTTTGCATTCGTACAATCAGAAACCCTAGTTGCAACTGCAACTGGTGCCACAATGAGCTTAACAAAGAAATTCCACTCTACCTTCTAGTGGTTAAACTGTCTTGAAGGTGGTGTGGGCCCATTACCTGTTAAAATATTTTATGTGCTCATTTTACCATAGACAATATCACTATTGTCACCCAACCATAGGAACACAACCACCCCAGAGTACCATAACCTTTTCTAGATAGAATGATTCTAGAAGTAGCACTAGAACCAATAGATAACCAAGAGAGAATATATTTCTCCAAAGATGTCTCACCAAAAATAAATTCACAAAGCCACAAAACAAGAACAATACTCAGCTGCAACAATTGCAGTTGCAGTTGCACTTACCAAGAATACTGTTAAGAACCAAATATCAATATAGCATAGAAAAACCTCAGAATAAGTACTCAACACCTTGAAAAAGAGAGAAACTCAGATAATAAGCCTTTTTGAGGGAGCAACCTCCTTATGCCCACATAAATGTACAATTACAAGATGATTCAAAATGAAAATGTCTCCTTGGTATATATAGGAGCTAGGAGGTATCATTACAACTAATGGACTAAAGCCGAAATAAATAGAATAACATTACTAATATAATATGCCCTAATTAAAGGGTAATGAGACACTATTTAGGGATTAAAATTCCCCTCCCCTTGAGACAAGTGTTGTCCGCAACGCTTGAGTAACTCCAGATGCTTCTGTATAAAAGACTCATCTTCCCAAGTGGAATCTTCAGCCGATAGTTTCCTCCATTTAATGAGATACTCTGAAATGGATCTATTCCTCTGCTAGCAAATTCTTGTGTCAATGATAGCTTCAGGATCCAATATGATTTTTCCTTCCTCGTCAAGTTCTGGCAATATAGTTTGAACTGGAATCTTGTCACCTATAACCTTCTTTAAGCATGAAACATGGAAAACTGGGTATACTCGTGAAGATGCAGGTAACTCCAATTTGTATGCCATAGTACCAATATTTTGCAACACCTTATAAGGGACATAGTACTTTGGTGATAATTTATTATCCTTCTTGGCTTTCTTGAGGGACATCTGTTTGTATGGTTGTAGTCTTAAAAACACCCAATCTCCTACTTCAAAACGTATTTCACTAAGATGTTGATATGCTTGTTGTTTCATACGATTTTGTGCCAAGGTCAGGTTGTCCTTTAATATGTTGAGAACTTGTTGTTTATGCTCGATGTGATCTTGCACTGCTTGAACCTTAGATTTTTCTTTTAGAGAATAAGTGATGGAAGGAGGGTGGTATCCATAGAGTGCCATAAATGGTGTCATTTTTGTTGCAGTATGAAAGGAAGTGTTATACCACCATTCTACCAAGGGTAACCATTTGAACCATTGTGTTTGTTTATCAGAGACGAAGCAATGAAGGTAGCCTTCCAGACATTTGTTCACTATCTTGGTTTGTCCATAAGATTGAGGATGATAGGATGATCTATGAGCCAATTGAGTACCCAAACAAGAAAATAATTATGTCAAAAATGTCCAGTGAAGATGGGATCTCTGTTACTTACAATAATCTTTGGGCTGCCATGTAGCTTTTGAAATGACTCCATGAATGTGGTGGCAACTATACTAGCTTTGAAGGGATGAGAGAGTGCACAAAAGTGTGMGTACTTGGTCAGTCTATCAACAATCACCATGATGACACTATTTCCTTCAAACTTCGGTAACCCTATCATGAAATCCATGGAAACCTCCTCCCAACGCTGACTTTGGATGGCTAATGGTTGTAAAAGACCCGGGGTCTTAATTGTTTCCACCTTATTTTGTTGGAAAACCAAACATTCTGCCACAAACCTTTGAACATCATTTTTAAGGCCATCCCAAAAAAATTCCTTCTTGACCCTATGGTAGGTTTTTAAAAATCTCGAGTGCCCTCCTACTGGAGAGGTGTGCAATTCCAATAGTACCTTGTGTTTGAGTTGGGATTTCTTACATAAATATAAGCGATCTTTGTACCATAGTGAATCATTTCTCCATGTAAATGTATCTGATGTACTGGAATCCTACTGCAACCTTTGAATGAGAGTCCACACTTTTTCGTCATTCTTCCATTCATCCCTTGCTTCTATTATCCAATCGGGTTGGATGATCGAGATAGCACAGAAAAAGGCCTAAACATATTCATCCTTCCTTGAGAGTGCATCTGCCACAACATTTTTCTTCCCTTTTTTATAGACGATTTCAAAATCATAACCCAATATCTTGGTTACTCATTTTTATTGTTCTTCTGAAGATAGTCTTTGTTCCAAGAAGTATTTAAGACTATCATGATCTGTTTTGACCTTGAAGTTCCTACCTATTAGGTAAGGACGCCATTTCTTCAATGCATGTAGTATTGCCATCATTTCCTTCTCATAAATGGGTTTGTATAAGTCCTTTCCCTTGAGTGGTTGACTTTCAAAATCCAGGGGCCTTCCTTATTGCATTAGGATAGCACCAATTCCATTTCTCGAGGCATCACATTCCAAAATAAAGGTTTTTGTGAAGTTTGGAGTGGTCAAGACAAGAGCTTTGCACATCACCTCTTTAAGTTTTTCAAAAACTTTAGTTTCCTCTGGAGTCCATGAAAATCCATCCTTCTTAGTTAGTGTCATTAAAGGTGTTGCTATTCTTCCATAGTGTCGAACAAACTTGCAGTAGTAACCTGTCAAAACAAGAAATCCTCTAAGATTCTTCAATGTTTTTGGAATCGGCCAGTCCATCATGGCCTTAATATTGTTAGGGTCTACCTTGACACCTTCATGAGATACAATATGACCCAAATACTCTACCTCCTTCACTCCAAAGAAACATTTGGATGGTTTGGCATATAGTTGTTTCTCCTTTAGTAGTTGTAGCACCTTGTCAACATGTCGCACATGATCCTCCCAAGACTTACTTTAGATTAGTATATCATCAAAAAATAATAACACAAATTTTTGAAGGAAGGGCTTGAAAATGGAATTCATCAACCCTTGGAATGTGGAAGGTTCTTTTGTAAGGTCAAAAGGCATGACCAAAAATTCATAATGGCCTTCATGAGTTCGGAATGTTGTTTTTGGGATATCTTCTTCCTTCATTCTAATACGATGATACCCTGAATGAACATCCAACTTTGTGAAATAGATTGCTCCATGTAGTTCATTTAACAATTCATCAATGACAGGAATGGGAAACTTATCTTTAATAGTGATCTTGTTGAGCTCTCTATAATTTTGACACATATGCCATGAGCCATCTTTCTTGAATACCATTACCACCGGTGCAGAGTAAGAACTTTAGCTAGGTCTAATAATGCCAGCCTCTAACATTTCTTCAACCATGTGCTCAATTTCACTCTTCTGGGCATAAGGGTATCTGTATGGCCTGATGTTAGGAGGAACACTTCCAGGTGTTAGGTGAATATCATGATCATGATTTCGAGTGGGTGGAAGTCCTTTGGGAATATCTTCAAATACTTTGGAATGCTTATCAATGATCCCTTGGAGATCTAGAGGAATAGATGGCTTAGATGTTTGAACATCTAGTGAGAATAGTTGTGCAATAACACCTTGATTCCTCTTTTTCAATAATTTTGTCATGCCATTAGAGCTTATCACCTTACCATGTTTCCCTGTGATACCTCTTAGCTCAATTTCTTTTCCTTCCAATGAAAATTTCATGAAAAGTTCTTGAAAATTAAAAGCCACTGTTCCTAATGATTGTAACCATTGGATTCCTAGTACAACATCAGCACCACCCATGGGTATAGAAATCATTGGACTATTCATTACATATTCCCCCATAGTAAGATTGATCTTATTGCATTTTCCTAAGCAATTGATAGTTCCTCCATCTGCAATCATTACTTGAAACTCTAGTGCTGGATATACAATCAATTGAGATCTTTGGCTAATTTATAGTGAATGAAATTATGAGTACTACCAAAATCAATTAGGAATATTACCTTTTTCTTTTTGATATATCCTTCAATCTTGAGGGTTTGAGGAGTGTTAATTCCAGCCAATGCATTACATGATATCGTGGGAGTCAAATCTTCAGATGAAATTGATTCTACGTTTTCATCTTGAGATGGTTCTTGTTCAGGTTCTTGTTCTTTTTCTTCTTCCTCTTCACAATCTGTGTAGAATAATTTATTCTCACCACACTTATGTCCCTTACTGTACTTGTTGTCAAAATTAAAGCATAAACCTTTTTCTTTTCTTTCCTCCAATTGTTGAGGTGTCAACCTTGTAGGTTGAGGTGTTTTAGAAGAAGCAGCATTATTCTCTCTATAGATGTTAGGATTGGTCCTTCTAGTAGCCATAGCCATATTTTTACTTTCAACATTTCTTGCCACCCTAAATGCATTCTCCAATGATTTCGGTTCCCAAAGGCGAACCTCATGTTGAATGTTATCTCTTAAAGCTCCTATGAATACATCAATCAAGTGCTCATCTAGAATATTTGTTATCTTTATATTCAATCTTTGGAAGTTCTCAATGTGCTCTGTAACTGAACCCTTTTTCTTGAGATTTATCAATTGGCTAAAGAAGGTATTGCTCCTTGTATCCTCATAGTGTGTTATCATTTCTTCCATGAAAATTGTCCAAGTGACAAGTGATTTACAAAAACAAAACCATCTATACCATACAAATTGATTGGGTTCTAAATATAAAGAAGCAATTCGTACCTTTTGTGTATGTGGAACATTATATAGATCAAATAATTTCTCCATCTGAAGTATCCATGTGATAGGGTCCTTTCCATCAAACTTCCACATATTGATCTTAGGAACGTGGTTGGTCTTCAACCCAAAGTTAGAGTTTCTCCATTCTTGATTCGCCTTCCTTGTGTCCTCATCATGAATTTCATGGGATACATTTTCACTTTCAGGTGTCCTCTCTATTATGAAATTTTTCAATACTTCCATGATCTCCTCTTTTAAACCATCCATCTTAGTATTTATTTCCTCCAACTTAGCTTCCATCTCTTGTAGTTCATATTTTGTTACTGTCTTCTTTTGTAAATAATTTATGTCCCTACACATTTCTTCACCTTCATCAAGAGTCCAATTAGGATTTTCTGGAGGCTTATTTGGTGTAGAAGTTTCCTTTTTGGGTGGCATGTTGTCCAAGTATCACTTTTGAACCTTGATTTTGAGGTGGTTCTGCTAGACAATCTTTCTTCTGCTATATCTCCAAAGTTTTGACCCTTCTAGGTATGAAATTTTTTTTTTTGTAGTTCTTTGATATTTCTTCTCTGTGATGCCATAGGTCTGATCAAAATTGGATGTGCCAAGTGGAATTTATGGTAATTTCCCACAACTTTCTGATTTTTGGGCTTTCCAGGAGATCTCACTTGTATAGCGTGCCCCGCACAAAATAAATGATATAAAATTTTGAAACTCGTACCATAAATACTACAGACTGTCCACTATCCAATGAAGTTGATCTCACTCAATTTGGATACTCTAGGAAGAATTTATGATTGTTTTACCTGGAACACCTTCTTGAGACTAGTCAATAGGACTAGTTAGATACCCTATCCTCCACAGGGTGTATATACAAATTTAAGATGACCCGGAATATGAAATTTTTACCACAGATACCTTACTAATTTCTATGAATAGCCTCCAGAGTTCAAGGTCTGTAACATTACAGAAACATTTTTATAGCAAAAATTCTGCAATGACTCAGTTTAGGATGATTCCAGAACCCTATCTTGCACAGGTTGTATATCAGAAATTGTAAGGCCTCAGGAGAAAAATTTTAACCCAGCATACCTTGATCCTTATACTAAATATCCTCCAAGTCGTTCCTTCTAAAACATTGTAGAAAAAAAATTATAGCAAAAATTCCAAGGTGTCTTAGATGTAGCAGCGAAACCCCAAGACCTTGAGCTCTGATACCATATGTTAAGAGCCAAATATTAATATAGCATAGAAAAACCTCAAAATAAGTACTCAACGCCTTGAAAAAGAGAAAAACTCAGATAATAAGCCTCTTCGAGGGGGAAACCTCCGTATGCCCACATAAATGTACAATTACAAGATGATTCAAAATGAAAATGTCTCCTTGGTATATATAGGAGACTAGGAGGTATAATTACAACTAATGGACTAAAACCGACATAAATAAAATAACATTACTAATATATTATGCCCTAATTAAGGGGTAATGAGACACTATTTAGGGCTTAACAAATACCACCAAGAAATATCACCAATAACTCCACCAAGAGATATTAGAAGGTAGGACGCACATCTTAGGCTAGATGGTGCTAGAGAGAGAGACCAAGAAAACACTCCAGAGTATCCACCTTCCTCTCTTGTAGATGCATCTCCAAACTTACGCTATCCTTGACTAAGAGAGTGAGTGAAGTGAGTGTGTACAAATGAGTTAGATCATCTCTTATTTATAGTGGTTCTTGTCACTTGTCTGGGATGACCTGTCCTTTTAGAATCTAATACTTTAATATTAATTATTTTACTGAGCCAACTTATTTTCTAGCGTCTCTACACATTTTTTTAGGGTTTCTCTTTCTTCCGGAATATTCTATTCTAGCCAAAGGTTATACATGGAGGTTAATACCTCTTGCAGCTACCATAATATCAACATGTGTTGGCTCATTTGTTCACTCACTCTCACTTAGGAAACTAGAAACAATGCGCAAGTTTGGAGGAGGAGCAACAACAATTGTAAGTGTATGGTTTTATCTTGTTCAGTCTTTCTGGTACTTTATATTATGCGCTAGCCTTGGAGAAGGTGCACTCTCTTGGCTATTTTTTGGTTCTAGTGTAGCTTCCCAGAATCATTTTATCTATCAAAGGTTAAGGTGATCAGTGGAAGCTTTGTGCCTATGGTTGGATGACAATTGTGTAGCATTGTCTGTGGTTAAGTGAGCCCAATATTATAACAATTTATTGGCCCAAAATACCTTCAAAACAATCTAACTACTGGAAGGTAGATCGAGAGTTTCTTGTCAATCTCTTTGTAGCACCAGTTGTAGTTGCAACTAGGGTTTCTGATTTTGCTGCTAAAACAAACCCTAAACCTAAATTCTTGGGAACTTCTAGTAAAGCATTGGAACTAATTTTTGGTATTATAGTGCACCCTAGCCTAGTGCACCCTTTGGTTCCCTCAGCCAACAAAAATGTCGAGTTTGATTTTTTGGTCAAAGTCAAAGTCAAAGGTTGACTTTTGGTCAAAATTTATTTTTGTGGTGAAATTTGAAATTTCAGGATTTCTAGCTTGTTCTAATCATTCAACCTCTTTGATTAAGCTTCTAACCTCTTCTTGTCAAGATGGTTTCTAGTTTCATATTAGAAAACAAGTTGAACGATACAACAAATTTCAAAGGTATGCACTTGTATATTCTCTTTAAGTTATATCATCCAACAAACCATGAGTGTGTTTGTAGGGGATGTACAAGAGACCTTGTCCAAGCAATGATTTGAATTCAGTACATTCAGAGGAACAAGCGCACCCTCCATAGCAATGAAGAATACAGGTTTGTTGATTTAAAATTTGATATGTCTCTAGTTGTTGTTGGGCCTCAGAAATGTCATATTTTCATCCACCTTTTCCTTCACTACTCCTTACATTTCATCGTCCCATTAACCTTCCATCATACCATTTTCATAAATATATTTTGGTTTCTCCTTATTATTTTCCATTGTATTCATTTTAGTATTATAAGTGAATTTTTTATTAAATATTAGAAATTAGCATATTTTCATTATATATCAAGGTTGGATGAGTTTGATGATGTGTGCAGGCATATTTGAAGATTTCAACAAAGTCAAATATTACCACCTAGCCTCAAATTCGAATTTCAACTTCAAACTTTGAAGATTTGAAGAATATTTGGGACAATCATTCAAGCATATTCAAAGGAGAAGATCATGGATATTTTGATAGGATATCTTATCCAATATAGGTGTGGAGGATTTGAAGGAATAAGTTGAGAGAATAGTGGATCTGTAATTATGACACTCATGTATATAAGAGAGTGTTCTCTCTTCATGAGGGTCATCATGTAATTCATAATTTAGTCTTGTAATTAGGAGACGGGAATTCTTAGCTTTGATTCTTTCATTGTTATTATTTCATGCTTTGTCATTTGATTCTTGTAATATAATTTGAGATTGATTTATTGTGTGAGCTCACATATGTCTTTTGTCATTTAACTCTTCATATGTTGTAATGTTTTCCTAGATTAATTTATTGCTTTCCTAGTTAGTCTTTCAATGCTTTCCTAGATTAATTTCATTTCAGCAATTTAGAATTAGATTAGTTCTACTTTAGTCCTGCATATATAGTGTGTGTTCTTCATAAGCCTACGAACCTCGAATTGGAAAATTAAATATCTGGGCAAGTACTACAACGGAATTAAATGACAATATTTCTGCCTAACATTTTGGCGTCGTTGTCGGGGAAGCACGATGGATTGAAGTTTAGTTTGAATTTTCATGCAAGTATGATTAGTCATGCTCCTAACTCTGAGGTGACATATGGGTAAGGGCATGTAGGTAGTGTTTCAATTCCTGCAAGTGTAAGTGTAGATTTCAATTTCTGCAATTTCAATTTTTGCAACTGTGAAGAGGTTTTCATGTGTTTCAGCAAGTGTGATTTTCATTTTTTTTATTTTTGATTTGGGTTTTGTAAGAACCCATTTTGCAATATGATTTAACCATGAGTGTCAGCTTGGAACAACTCGCTAATATCCTGGTGAAAGCTGGGATTTCTTCTTCTCAGGAAGAGGAGATCTTGACAGCAGCCCAGAGCTTAAATACTCCTCCATAAACAAACGAGAAATCAACATCTAAGGAACTTGAGGGCGACAATGAGGAGTTGCAGCATGATCTGAGTGAGGTAAATTGTGCCTACGAAAGTTATATCGAGCAATGGTTCTAGGTAAGCACTCGATTAGCTCCATTTTTTTATTTTTATTTAGAAATTTTGTAGTCACAACAACTAGATTCATTCACTCTCAAATATTTCCATTATTCATTTGAAAAATTGCCACTGAACATATTGTTGTTATTGTTGCGTGCTTGGCTCCATTGGTTATTTGACTACACGTAACTGATTTCTAAGATGTAGTTAGCATAGAGTAGGTAGGCTATTATTTTCATTTTTTGTTTTCATTATCAAATTTTGCTTTTACCTAGAATAAGTATGCTCTCCCTCACGCTTCATGCAATCGCAAGGATCAGAAGATAGGGATGATTTTGATTTCAGGAATGAATGTTTTTGCATCCATCCTTTGACCTGCAAATAAAAACAATAAACAAATTTTTTAGACGAATAAAAATAAAACCAAATTTTACATGTTGTTACAACGAAAATTTTCGTTGTTACAGCATGTTGATACAGCGAAAATTTTACATGTTGTTACAGCATGTTGAAACAGTGAAATTTCTACATGTTGATACAGTAAAATTTTACATGTTGATATAGTGAAGTATTTCCATGCTGAAACTTTTGTTGAAACTGTTTCGCGGCCTAAATCAATTGAAATATGTTTTTGAAATTTTGATTTGGTTCATTTCTAGTTTTGAATTACATCTGGCCATGATAAAATTTTGGTCTGGTTTCTTTCTGATTTTGTTAAGAACCAAACATCAATATAGCATGGAAAAACCTCAAGAAAAGTACTCAACGCCTTGAAACAGAGATAATTTCAGATAATAAGCCTCTTCGAGGGGACAACCTCCTTTTACCACACTTAAATGTTCAAGTCCAAGATGATTCAAAATGAAAATGTCTCCTTGGTATATATAGGAGACTAGGAGGTATAATTACAACTAATGGCCTAAAGCCGACCTAAATAAAATAACATTACTAATCTAATATGCCCCAATTAAGGGTTAATGAGCAAGCTGACATAAATAAAATAACA